>CM039680.1:84755662-84843162 GCA_022537955.1 Schmidtea mediterranea
CATATAGTTCTGCTGGATCTCGAAATCTTTGATATCGTTATCCTTTTTCTCTCCTCCTTTTCATCCTTGGTCTTACTTCCGATTGTCGAAGTCATTGTTATCTGTTCATTGCTTGGTTTTCTGACGTCAATATTAATTCTAAATGGGACAGGTTGGAAATTCCTCTCAGGTGTTTCTCTTTTTGCTTTCTCTCCCTTTCCCATTTGCGAGTTTTCCTTTACAATAGATGCGATGTTACTTCGTCTGGTAGCTCTGGTGTTTCCCGTAAATAAATTCCTTCTGCAGCCATTTCTTTGCTTTGCCGGTTCGGTTTAACACTTTATATTCTTTAAAAGTTAATATCTTGTTCCTCTTTCTCAATTTCTTCGTCTTATCACTTCTTCTTTGTGAGTATATCGGCTTTTTAGATTTGCGTTGGCCGTCTTGTTCCGTACGTTAGGTCTTTATACTAGTATATAATTGCTGCTGCACAAGTGTATTAACTTTCTCTTCCTCTTCTGGTTTTTTCCATAATCTCGTTCCATATTCGAAATTCTGCGTCCTTCTCTCATCTTATTGTACTCTTCGCTGATTTCCGCTTGTCATCTAAATATCGTCATTATTTTTGGAATTTTGTTTTTCTGATTTTCTGATTATTTGTTATTATTGATTTTTTATTTGGTTTTTTTTTTTTTTTTTTTATTATTTTATTTACATTTTATTACACTTTCTTTTTCTTTTACAACGTCTTGTCTGGCTTCTCACTTCTAAACTTTATATACAGATTATTTCTCGCAAGAATCCTTCCCTCTCAATCGTTGTTGTGATAAGAAACGTGCGGTGTTCCCAAATCGCTGTATTCCAGTCGGTTGTTGGTTCTTCCCATCTGTGGTCATTTCCGTGTTGATTGGATGCGTAATTCTCAGTATCCTTTTCATTGTTAATATCATGCGTTTTTGTTAAAAGGCCATACTAATAGTCGTCGTAATCTCCTTTTCCACTCTGATGAAGACACTGATATGCATGTGCCCGTTGCATCCATCTCCATTTGGGTATAGTCTACATGCCCAATTTGTTATCCATTTCCCAACTGTTATATTGGTTGGTGCTGTCTAAAATTTTGTGTTTCCGTCTTTTGCTCTCTGAAGCTTGTCTCCGAATTCGGTTATTTGTCCATTTATAAATGTGCTGTAAGATGTTTCTGGCTATTCGGAAGCTTGTTGGTTCATAATTCCTTTACGCTGTTGTTTATCTGTTGCATTTTCTTTTCTATTTCGGCCATTTTCTTGAGTGTGTCTCCTTGGCTTCTCTCGGAATTCTTTCTGGATTCTAATATTTCTCTTATTAGTGCCTTTTGGCATCATTTTCTGTTCGTAGGCTTTTTACCTCCCATGCTAAATTCCTATCGTTTTCTATGATTTGGTATGTTCGATACTATTTCTATCATATGCTTTTGCATTCTGCAAATTGGTAGTTTGCTGCTGGCAATTAAACAGTTCCAGTGGACATTTGACGGTTGCCGCTATTCGTTCCAATGTTCTTTTAGTTTGACTTTATCTTTCTTGGTCACAGTTGTTTTACGATAATCCTTCATATAGATCGCATATTTGTTCCTTCTTTTTGGATTCTGGTGTTCCATTTCTATTTTTTATCCATTCGTCGATTAACTCCACAGAATTCGCAATTTTTCCTCTCTCTTGGTTAACACCACTTGGGATGTTTCTTTCATCGTCTTTTTGTTGTGACGGTTTGACATTTTCGCATAATATCTCGTTATATTCAATGTTTGAGTGACCTTCTTGCTATCTTCATAATCCTTTCCATTTCGCATTCTTTTACTTGGCATTGTATTAATAGATTGTTAAATTTCTTGTGGTGGCTTTATCCATTGTTGTGGATCTTCATCTTCTTTCAAGTCGTCTCGTCCGCATTCCAGGGCCATTTTTCTGTTTGTGTTTCTATTACTTTCTATTTCGTACAATCTGTAATATTCTTGCATCCACATTTCGGTTTGTCTCGCTCCAATCAGTAGTTCTGTGCATTTACCAACATTATGAGTCTTCTTTATATCATTCACCACTTTGATTTTTTCCTTCATTTTCGTCTCGTTAGTTTCGGATGGATTTCGGTTCCTTCTTATTCTTTCCGGTTTAATTGTTCTGATATCTACAAAATTTTCAATTATGACGTTGCTTTACTTCTATCGGTTTTATTTTACATATTTACAAGGTACGCTTTATTTTTACTCTACTGTGAATCGTTTTCTGGGGTGAATTCTGGCATTGATGCTATCCATTCCACCCAACTTGTGGATCTTACGTGCTGTTTGATTGTTACGTAGTCTTCTTAATTTCGTCAGCTTGCCATTCTACTTGATCTGTTAATGGTCATTTATTCTCTTCATTGTAGTATTAGTTCTTTTGCTCTTCTAGTCCTTATGCTTGTTGTAGGCCTCTGTTTACGCTTTCGTTAATACTAGATTGGAGTATTTTCCACTGATTTGGCGCATTGTTCGTTATTAGTGTCATTATAATTTCACATTTGTTCGTCTCCACGTTGCCTCAATTCCTGGATCTTGGATATTCCCTTGATTTAAATTCTACAATCTCTATAAGGTGCATTTGGCAGCTGTGTGTTGAATTTCCTTCTGTGAAGTGGTATTCTACTTGATTTGTTGATTTGCATTATTCGGATTCATCTGTTGGTTATAATACATATTAATTCATCGGCATTCCTTTCTGTGCTTACTATTTTCAACGCATTTTTGTACATATTATAAAATATACATACGTATTACTACTATTATTACTACATAATATTTTACACTATATACAACGTTTTTTCTCGTTTTATCACCATTCGTCTCCGGGGACTCTATACGCAATGTCCGTATATCCCCATATTCTCATTTCATTATCTGATTATACATCAAATTCATGACCATTGGTTGTGCTTCCTGATAATGGGCGGTACTTTTAACCAGAGGTCCGCTTTTGTGCTAGAATTCCTATGATTTCATATATCTCGGTTTTTTCTGCATCGTATTGTCCTAATTCGATATCATTAATTGAATTTTCTACTGCTGGCCCATAATCTTCTCTTTCGCTGGCTTCTTTCTGCATTTGTAGTTCTTGCTAGTTGAATTATTATTTAGCATTACTACGGCTGTTACTATTTGCTGTTGTTATCCAAAAATCATTTTTATTATATAGCTCGTTTCCTTAGGCTGCATAGTTGTATTTTTCTCTTGCATTGGTTTTTCTATTATGCCTTCTTTCGGTTGTACATTTTTGAGTGCTTTCTTGGGTTTAATGCTCGTGGATTGAAAGGTGGCTGTCGTCCATGGATCATTCCCTTTTTCATGTTTCTTTTCTTGGTTTTCTCCAGTATTGTTTATTATAGGTTGATCTGTCGTATTTGAACTTGAGTGGTTTCCTTGTTATCATTCTCAATGGTCCATGGCTTCCCTTTTGGATATTATTACATATCTTCCAAGTTTTTCTTTTTGTCGGTTAGCGGTAATTTTGTTCTTTTATGGTTGCTCGTTTCACATGGATTCTTTTGTTTACTGGTTGTTTCTTTAGGTTCGTATACACAGATTTTGTGATGGTTTTTTTCACCTGTATTTTCTCATTACATTTCTTCTTCTTTTGCCGCATTTGACTCTATGTTTATTATTACTGCTTTACTTTTCTCTGATCATTGCGTTGATACGGTTTCTCTTTTGTTCCTTTTCTGGATGTTTTGTCTAATTGATTCTAACAATTTCTTGTTATTGATTTCAGTAATCATCTTTCCTCTCTGAACGTTGTACTATGTACTTTCCACGCTTTCTTTTTGTTGGAATACGATATTTTGATTTTGATATCATCATTTGATGACATTTGATTCTCTCATTTATCGTTTCCGTTCTTTTTAGTTTCGAATATACATACTTTTGTGATGGATTCCTTTGCCAATATTTTCGACTATTATCTCTTTCCCTTTCTTTGGGTCGCTTCACTTTTATTATTATTTTCTTTATTTTTTCTCGTGCTGGTCGTTGAATAAGGTTCTTCGTTTTGTGTTGTTGAGTTTTTCTCCAGGGTTTTGGCTATGTGACGTTATTATTATATCATTGTTGCGGCACATATTATATATTCTGCCATTTCCTTCTGGCTATCCCATTACATTTTCTTTCTGCTTCATATTCATTTCAACAATCGATATTTTGTTTTGTTATACATACTTGTTCATCGTTTTCTATTCCTCTGTTTTTATCGCCAATTTGCCTATCCTGGCTTTACTTTGCGATTTTACGTTTCTATCTTTTTTAGCATCTTACATTACATCCTTTGGTGGTTGGCATGATGATGAGTTTTCGGACGTATTTCTATCTTTCCTGGTTTCCTATGGAATCAAATTGACAAATATGCTTTGTTATTCATCGTCAGTTGTAAGCATATTCCTGGCTTGCGCTCCTTCTCATTTATTGTTGTTTCTGAACGATTTTATTCTCCTTTGTGATATTTTCGTCAGCTTCCAGCTAACTTTGATGGACTAATCCAATTCATTATTTTCTGTAGCAGGGTCCGGTCGGTTTGATTTTTTCTTTGTTGTAGGTAACATCCATCCCTTATCGTTTATCTCGTTATTGTTTATTATTGCTTCCTGACGTTCCTCGTTTAGATGATTATTTTTCTCTTGTTGTGCGGGATTTGTTTCGTCTAGTATTTTGATCATCTTGGTTTTTGCTGCTGTCACCACCCTTCTTCATTATTATCATATTATTTATCTCCATCCGGGCGTTTCCTTTGAAATGTCCGTCCTCGACATTTATTATTTCGATTATTTCTCGTTATACTTTTATATTTCTGGCTTTTATATCGTCATCTTCTTTTATCTCTTGTTTGCTCGCTTGAAATCTTATTTGCTTTCGATCCATCTGTTGTATTATCGTCAATAACTTTCCTTTCTATCTCGATTCGTATTGTTCTTTTGGATGGTTTGGGTGAATTTCGTCCTTCCCATTTCAACATTGACTTTTATTTTTTTTGGAAATGGGTATTGAGGCATATATGTTCTTTTAATAGAACTTTCTGTTTCTTACCATATAATTTAACATTGAAAATACTTTAGTGGTGAACCCCGTAGGGCCATTTCATTCAGATTGGCTGATTGCTTCGTTCCTGGTTTGGGTCGATAGCTTCCCATAATGTTTTGGATTTGTTTTACCCATCATTTCTCTCTTTCTAATTGTCGTTTACTGGTTATAGAATTTTATCTGCACTTGCCTGTCTGGATTTTAGTGCGTAGTTGTAGTATATTATTTTCTCATTGTCTTATTTCTTTTGAACGATGATCCTGTTTTAGTAGTTCTTCTCAAGAAACTGTTTGTAGATGGCATCTGCTGCGACTGCGAACTTAATGGTGTTTGTCCCTCTTCGTTTGGTATATTTGAGGCGTGTCGCATTTCTGCATAAGTGAATTATATTCCATTATTCGATTGAGTGTTCTATGCTTTGGTATACTGCAATTGTAGAGGTTACGTTCCCTTTACATCTGCCATAGTAAAGATCATGGGTATATCTCTTAATGCGGTCCATTTCTGGTGTGTGGCTTCTAGCTCCTTTTAGCATTGAATCCATTGCGATTTTTCCCGCTTTGTTTTACTATTTCATCCATCCTTTTCCTTCGACCCATTTCTTGCATTTATTTCTCTGATGGCTTTTACTATTATATCCATCTTATTACATTATCTTTGAGTTGCGTTTAGAGTTATTTTAGATTCATCGGTTAAGGTTCCCGTACGGATATTATTTGCTTTGCCTCTATTTTTCGGACTCATCGTTAAGTCCGTTTATACTCGTTGTTGAGTTTGTTGATCTGGTTTGCATACCTCGATTTCTGGTTCTCTTTTTTGTTTATTGTTCTAGTATCGCTTTTACATCTGCTTACGTCATTACGTAAATAGGTCTAGCAGCTGAGTGGCGAGTCGCTCGACTATCAGATTTAACTCGAGCATTGTTTTCTCGTTTACATACATTAATCTCATAAGGTCCTTTACCACATCTTTGTAATTTTCTGGCCACTCCCGGAATGATTTTCTGCGTTGCGATTATTTACCAGTCTCCGATCTGAAAGTTATGCTCGCGTAGTCTCGCTTTTTATTCTGTAAGTTCTTTTATAACTTTCTTGATTAATCTAATATTCTACTGCCGTTTTCCAAGTCTCTTGTCATTCGCTCCTTGAATCCTTTACGTAATCGTCATTTCATATACTGGTGATATTGGTGGTTGATATCTAGGTCTAATCGGCATGTTACATTTCTCTACCGCTACATAATTGAATGGACTCATTTTTGTCGCTGAATGTATTGACATCCTATAAGCCATTAAGGCATAGATTTATATATCTATCCCAATCTTTTTGGTGTCTGCTTACGTAATTTGACATCATTTCAATTAATATGCCGTTGAATTGTTCGTTGACATGTTTGGGTGGTAAGGCGCGACGTTTCTCAATTTCGCTAATTTCTGAAGTAGTTCGTTACTCTTCTATGAATTTCGCTCATGAAGTTGGTTCCTTGATCAGTTTAGGGAATCTGTTTAGGTGTCCGTATCTACAGCATATTTCCTCTACTAGGATTCTCGCTATTGTTCTAGCTTTTTGATCTGGTATTGCGAATGCTTCCGGAATTTTGATAAATAATCTAGTTACTACTAATATATTAGATATTTCCATCGTTGAGTTTCCGGTAATGGGTTCCTACTAATCATTGCAATCATCGTCATTGTTACTGGTGGAATTGGCATTGGTTTAATGGTGCTTTCAATTATTTCCTTGCTTTTCCTCGTTGCGCATATCAGACAATTTTTTATCCATCCTTTCACGTCTTCTCCGATTTTGGCCAGTAATATTTTGGCGCAGTCTTGCTTCCGTTTTTTGCTGACCATGTGTCCTCCAAAGTTTTCCATCGTGATATTGGCATCAGTACCTCTTTTCGTCTGCTTTCTGGTAAACCATGAGTCTTTTCTCGCCATCCATTAATAATAACATCCCTTCTCCATGGTATATCGATGTCTGTGTTTTTCCATATGCTCTCGTAGTTTTTGCTGTTGTTGTTCGAAGATTTTCATATCATTTGGTTTCCATAAATTCGATTATTGTTTTTAACTCTCGTCTTCTTTTCATGCTCATTTTTTCAGTTTTGTAATTCGATATCTTCTGCGATAATCATGCCATATTCGTCTTAATCATTGGTCCATAGTTCCTCAAATACAAAATCTGACATACGAGTCTGCTGTTGGCATTTGCTTTTCACTGATTGAATTTTATATACGGCGAGTTATTCTTGTAGCTGCATTGCCCATCTCATTAATCTGCTCGATGCTTCTTTGTGCTTGGCCTTAGCCATACCAATGGTTGATGATCTGTAGTGATATTATCTCTGACCCCCATAAAAAATATTTTGAAGTGTTTAATTGCTTGGATAATTGTAATGCCTCTCTTTCAGGTCCATCAGAAGTAATTCTTTTCTGTTTCTTGAATGTTCGACTATTAATATCCAATAACTCGTTCTTCTTTTCTTCGTCATCCCATTGGTCCTAGGACTTGCTCCAGATGGCATATCACTTGCGTCTGTCGCATAGCAGAAACGGTTTCTTTGAAATCTGGTGTACGATGTAATTGGTTTGCTGATATTAGTTTATCTCTGAGTGTTTCAAAGGTGTTTGTTGCTCTTTTTCCCATATTAAACGGGTTATCCTTTTTTGTTAGTTCTTGTATTCGGTTTGCGTTAGTTGCCATAACTCTTGATGAACTTTCCGATAATATCCGGCATAGGACCTAAAAAATTTCCTGCACTTGCGTGACTGTCTTTAGTACTGTGCAATTTCTTTATTCTTTTCATGTTTCTTGGATCTGGTTCTTTACCTCTTGCTGACACAATATTATGTCCCAAGAAGGTAACTTTTTCCTTTGCCCAAATCGCCATTTGTAGAGCGGTTTCAATTTATTAACTTCCATTTGTCTCAATCGACACGAATACATTTCGGATATCTTTTAAATTGTTTGCTCGAAAGTGCAGAAATAAATTAATAAATCATCAAATATATACCATACATTGTTTAATGCCGTGAGTTACCAAAATTCATACTATCTCTGAATGAAGCTGGTGCGTTTAGTTTAATCCGAAAGGCTTTTCTTAATTGATTAGATCTTTCCCAATTGTAAAGAGCAGTTTTCTCTCTATCTTCTACTTTATTTGCCAGATAACCACTTTTTAAATCTAATGACGTTAAAATAAGCTGCTCGATGTAACGTTGATAACATCTCATTTTATAATCTGGTTAAAGGGTATGTATCCGTTTTGTTACCGCATTGAGTCGTCGATAATCTTACAGAACCGTTGTGTTCCGTCCTTTTTTCTTTACCATGGACTACTGGGGAATTGCCAATGGCGAGCAACTTGTTCGATTACTCCTTGCGTCCAACATTCTTTTGAACTCTTTTTCTGCTTCTGATTTTTGAGCTTCTGCTAATCGATATGGCGTAGTGTTATGAGGTATCATCTGTAATGGGTATTCGTATGTTTGCGTTACATCGCTTGTACCGAGATCTAAGTCAGATGTGCAAATATATCTTTAAAATTCCATTAGCAGTTTTGTAGTTGTTTCTTTCTCGTTTTCGTTTAGTAGCTTGACTGTCGATTGTTCCTTAATTCTTCCTATTTCCTTCCGTTTTTGTTGTTGGAAGTTCAAATATCCATCATTTGGCGTAGCTTCCAATCTTTCGTTCTCATAGATAACTTTATCTTCCTTCGTCGAAATTTGTAATGTTGATCGGAATTTTCACTGGTTGTCGTTTTACATACACTATCTCTTGGCTAAATGCAGTTTCTTTCTTTTCTCAAATTTGTGATTAGCGTTCAAAAAATCATTTCGCCTCTAGTTTCCTCCGTTTACTTTTAGTTAACAAATCTTGTGTGCGCCCTGGCACTACTAAATTTTCTCTGAGCATCTCACCTCTGATTTTAAAGCATACATATTCGTCCGGTTTTATCTCTCAGTCATCGATCCTAGATCTATTATTATCTCTTTTAATAATTCTTGGCATGAGGTCTGTTCCATGTATACAATCTGCGCTCCAATCTCCTGATAACTGCAGTTACGTGTTGATTTTTACATTTTTATATTCAATTATCGACCAGATTTTTTCCAATGACTGCTACCCGTTTCTTTGCTACAGAATTGTAGTATCACATCCATGTTGGCTATTCTTCTATACATTGGCCACAATCTTCCGGGTATTTTTCCATTTTATTCTGAGATGTTTGCTCCGTATCAATCATTGCTTATCTCTACCCCATTTATTTTCTATGGGTACCGTTAATGTTGTCCAAGCTAATGTTTGCAACTGGCTATGGTTCGAGTTTCTGGATCCCGATCCACACTTCTCGATCTTTGGCTGGTTTTGTACTAAGCTTGCCCAATTTGGTTCGTCATTGTACTGAGGAAATGTTTCGTAATGTTGTATGGTCTTGGTATTGTTACGTGTCTTTCTACTTGGCATGCTTTTCTCTCTACTGATTTTGTTGTTTTCTTTAGGATTCATTACTGGTGGGTGGATATATAATGCCACTATGTCTGTCTTTTCCGAATTTTTCCCATTGTCTTGAGTTGCTCTTGAGTGTTAGCATCTTTGTGTTCTCTCGATTTTCGTCGTTGTCGCTGTTTATCGGCTGCTATCATCTCTGAATTTATTCCATCGTTTCCAGTTTGCTCGTTTTTTGTCGCTTCATTCTGGTTTTCTTCGGCCTTCTAATCTCTCATATTGCTTTTAAATTTTACGTCCGACTTCTTCATCATTTACCCATTCATTTTAGTTAGAATTTACCTACTGTCTCTTTATCTTGTGGATATCTTTTGAGTGTCCATGTTAAACCATATGTTTTAGCTAAAAATTGGTTAAAAATCAATTGCATTTTCCAGTGATTTTTCTTCTCTTCTTTTATAAATATCAAAACGATTGCTAACATTTGTGTTAAGATTACTCTTACCGATTTTAATGTGAGGATTATTCCAAAAATTCCTGCCTCATTTGTCGAAGATTAGGAATCTTCCCCACATTGGCTTTCATTCATATTGCTGTAGCATGTTGAAATGATATCTGGTGATAATAACATTCGTAGTGGGTTTCTCTCCATAGTTGTTACCTCCCGTTTATCGTTACAATATTAGTAGATAGTATTGTTGCCTTTGTGCTGGAAAATAATAAATGTTCTGGCTCGTTCCAGATCTTTTTTTGGTAGTATATTCCACTCTGTGATATATCTACTGGGTGTTATCTGCTTCGCTAGCCAATTCTTTAAGTCCAAATATTTTTGGCGGTGCTACTTATTATCAGTTTGGAAATTGTAAACCAACTTCCCATCTCTTATTTTCGAATAACGGTCCATATACATGCTACACTGAACATGATTAGGTACGAATTTTTTGGATTTATCATCCTTGTCTACTGGTTGAGCGAATCTGATTTTCTTATGCATTATTTCTACTCATTTATGCATTATCTCTTGATTGTTGATTCTCTGGTAATATTTGCGATTGTCTTTTCACATTTGTATGTATACATACTTCTCCAACGATTCTTCGCAAATATCCTTCCTGAGTGGTAGTAATGAATTGCGTTTATCTGGATTCGTTGATGCCATTCAACTTTGTTTTAATATTTCTCTGTTCAGGATACAATCATTTTTAACTAAATCGTATGTATATTTTCTCGTTGATGCCAGTCCTTTATGATATAAGAAATCCATCTTGTTATTTATATACAGATATAGTTTCACATCTTTGGGGTTCTATTTGCGCTTTTTTGCGTTCGGTTATTCTGATTGCGATAAGAAGTATTCCTTTATTAATTGGTATACTGGCTTACCATTTCGTCACATTTACTCACCATTACGCCCTTTTTGAATCTCATTCCGATGTGTGTCAGTTGTATACTACTGTTGGCGTTGACCTCTTGATCGATAGTTTGTTGGCTATCGTTTGGTTTTCCATTTCTTCCGGTTCTTCGTATTTCATCTAATTGCGCTTTTTTGCGTGTTAGTTTCTGCTTTCAACTTGCACTCGTCCTTGCACTTTCGTCGAATATTGCGCTTTTCAATAAGGTGAGTCTACAAGTTCTGGTTATCAGCGTGATATACGAATCGTTTGACATTCCCGGCATATTGCACATGTCTATCTGTTGCTAGTAGACATGAGGGTACTTTTTCATTGCTTTGTGTATCTGGATCAAAATATTCCTTGGTTAGTTTCTCCAACTTTACTTGCGTTACTTTCAATCACTACTACTCCTTTGACTAATTGATTCAGTAAGGTGGTACTCTCCTACTTGACACGTTCCGTCTCCAGCCGTTATTCTTCCGCAGCGTATACTCGGTAGTTTTTATTTTTCCTTCTCGGCTGCCTAATTTCGACTCGTCAGCTAAGTTGAGATTACGCCTGTCGTGAATCCTTCTTTCACATTCGTTTCCGCGTTATTGATACTACTGTTGTTTCCGTTCCGGCTTCTATATTGTTTGAATGCGAAGTGATGTCCGCAATGAAAATGCTTACGATTTTCCTTGTTACAGAGCATTCTTTGATTTCTGTTTTTATGAAATCTACTTTCTGATATACGTTATATATACTGCTGTTGCTGTTGTCTGTAATCTACCGGGGTTTGCTGCTTTGCACTCTTCCGTTTCTTTTAGTGAATATTTATCACAATCTTTTATGTATCGCAATCATATACTACAAACGGTTCACTCCTTTCCACGCACATCATCATATGAGTATTGTGGTGATTATCGCATTCATTCCTTTCTAGCTGTTTTTGGATTCGCTTGCTTAATCGTTGTTTCGAAATTCCGTTAGTAAAACTCTTTAACTTTTCTTCATTATTTCAGTTTGGTCATCTTTCTTACTAAAATTTATAAAAAGTTGCCATCCACCTTTGAGTTTAAGAATGAATGGTTCAATTACTTTCCTTGATAATATCCGTTATTGGCGAATTTCGTATCCGTTTGGGGTTGTATCTTGTAGTTCGCTTTCTGTATATCCACTATTCGATATATATACATCAGATAAGCCATTCCTACCAAATATCTTATTTGGATCATCGATTCGCTTCGTTAAGTGATTTTTATCAATAGTATTCCTCTGGATCTTTTGGTTGTGGTTTCGTACTTTGTTTCCATGATTTTATTTTATTATTGGCTTTATTGCTGCCCAAAGCTGTTTCGCTTCTGCTCCGATATTATTGAGCTTTAGATTTCTCTTTATCTCTGGATTGCTAATTTCCCAGGCATATCAGTTATCAATTTTTTTTTCTTTTAATTGGATTTTTTCCCTTTGCTCCTTGTTCTTTGCCTTTTTAGTTTTTCCCTGTAACTGCTTGTTACTTGGCTAAGCTTGTTAATTTTGTTGTTAATGATTCCATCTGCATTTGTTCTTTATTTTTCTTTTCTGGAGGCCGGTTTATCAATCTTTGGTCGTCCTCTGATTTTCTTTTCATGCCGTACCTGTATTCTTTTCGTTTGGGTTTGTTCGTTCTGCTGGTTTTCTTTTGGATGTTGATAGTCCTCGTTCATTATCCAATTATCCATTCGTCTCTGTGGAGTTTCGGCGTTTCCTTTCTTTCTTTGGTTTTCCTCTCGGTATCTGGCTCTATAATTTCGACTGGTTGTCTTTGACCACATACTAGCTCATCTGGTTCATCTGTTATCATATCGTCTTCGTTTTCTGTCATGAACAAATCTCTTGATTCCGGTATTCTCCGGGTTGTTTCTTCATCCACAATATCATTAAGATCATTTAGTATCTCTTCATCTCCCGTTGTGATGACGATTACTTCATCTGCTGCAGGTGGAACTTCTGGCGTATTTAGACTTTCTTGTCGCCCTATTGGCGTTTTCGTTTTGATTTCTCTTTTATTGAGTTCTCTACCCGCAATTTTTGCTACTGTTAATATATTTATTAATCCCAATTGCATTTGCGTAACTCCGATTTCAAGATCGTCGTCCAATGATCGTCCTTCGTATTGTAAATGAAATGGCGGTTCATATGGTATTCTCTTTTTCACTTCGCTTACTTTGGCAGTGATATAAAATTCTCTTTCGATTGGTTCGAAATCTGGTGTCATAATTTTTAAACTATACTTTTCTATCGTTTCGGCTGCCCATTCGGTGTGTTTCCATTTTCGGATAATTTCTCTGAATTGCTCTGGGTACCACGCATACATTCTCCGATATTCCTCTATTTCCTTTACGATATTTCGCAGATTCTCCACTCTACTACACGAATCGATTATCCATTTTGCTAAATCTGTCACAGTTCGTCTTTGATTCTTTGCTCCAGTTCTCAATATTGCTGCTAACTCTCTACACTTTTGTGTTTCTGTTAATCGTGTTAATCCTTCCTCCACAGGATCATCTATATCTGTGGGCAAATATTTTATTCCTGGAATTCGTTTTTTCGAGTACGCTGATTCGTGGTCTCGCTTGTTCTTGTTGAATTCGTATTTTCATTTCTCGTTCTGTTTCTACTTCGATTGTAATATATATCGTATCGTCTTTTACAAATTGAGGTGTTACGTATTTTTTCAATAGAAACCGCGGTACTCCTCCCGCTACATTTTCGGTGGATTTTGGCTTCTGGCTTATCATTGATCTTGGGTCTACTCCCAATTTTTCGCTATGTCGTTCTTCCCATTTTCCGGGTTTAGCGATTGAAATTGTGACTTTTCGATTAAATGGCCATTCTAACTTGCCGTCATATCTGCCTCTTGCTAATAGAAAATACACTGATAGGTGTGTTCCTTTTC
This sequence comes from Schmidtea mediterranea, assembly GCA_022537955.1. Lineage (NCBI taxonomy): Eukaryota > Metazoa > Platyhelminthes > Tricladida > Dugesiidae > Schmidtea > Schmidtea mediterranea. Next base: position 84,769,490 of record CM039680.1, read on the forward strand.
CTACCCCATCTCCGTTTGGGTACACTCTCAATTTCATCCGGTATCCTCCGATTTCTGTATAAAATTGATGACTTGTAATACCGATGATTTTTTCTTCCTCAGCCGATTTTTACTTTTTCTGCCCATCCACCTATTTTCCATGTATATGGGGCTAATCGAGCTCTATCATTTATTTCCTCGTCTTCTTCTGGTTGCCATTCCATTTCGTTTATCATTTCCTCTGGTAGATTTTCGTATGGTTCATCTTCATAGAGTTCCAAGGTTGTTTCATTAGCTGCATCTTCTGGCGCTTCTCCTGGTATGTATTTTCTCCATTTTGGTTCGGTTCTCTCTGTTTTCCATTTCCACTCTTTTGTCTTTTCATCATACACCTTTTTCCATGGTGTTGATCGGCATCTTGAGTCGTCTATAGGTTGTAATTTTGTGCTTAGCTTTACATCTTGTCTCCATAACTGGTAGATGGTTAATATTTGGTCCATCTTTCTTTTCATTTCCTCTTGAAACTCTTGGATCTGTTGTTCCCTTTTCGTTGTATTTTTTCTCTCTGGTTCATCCATGGCTATGATATTAATAGTTTGTCCGTCTTCCCAGATACCTAATTCGTATATCGGGGTTCGTTCTCGCGGACTTATTTGCTGTTTGTGGTATATTATGGCCACGTCTTCTACCATACCGTCATCACTACTTTCGATTATTGGTTGGATGATTTCTCTGTTTATTCGTCGGTATAATTCGTGCATTTGACAATCGGGATCTACCGATATTTCCTTTATTTCATCATTTGGTAGCTTTATTCTTATCTTTATTGGTTCATCTCCCCTCATATCTCTTTGGTGCTCTCCATATTTGGCTATCAACTCATCTGTTCTCTCATTATCGAATCTCATTATGTCTGTATCTCGTACGGCTTCTACGAATATTTTCATTGAAATCGGTCTCGTTAACGATAATCGGTTAATATATTTTCTGGCTTGATCTATTGCTTGTTCTGTCATTTTTATCTGGTTTTGTCTCCTTATCTTTTGTCTCTCTTTTTCTAATCCAGGTTTTATTTCTTTGGTATACAATATTTGAATTTTTTGCCATATTTCTGCTGTCGTTTCCTCGGTTTCATTTTTGTTTAATGTTACCACGTTTATTCCTTTTGGCCATATTAGAGCATCCGCTAGGTGTATATCTCGCTTTATTTTCTTTCCCTTGATAATATAAAGGTTTATTTTTATAACTGGGTCCTAACTTTTTCACTACCCAATCATACAACTCGTTTGTGCTCTCGCCTCTTGTGGCTATTATCTGTCTTGGTATTTCTGGAAAATCAATAATTACCTGATACTCTTCTCTATCATATTCTTTCAGATTCTCTTGGTACTTTTTTATCATGTCTTTCCATGATGCTGTAAATGTACCGTTATCTTGTTGATGTCCTTTCGCAATCAGTTTCATTATTCTGCTGTATGCGGTTGTATCTCTGAGGTTTAAGAACATTTGGTTTCGATCTACCTCTTCTACAATTTCATTAATTTCTTTTAATATCTCGGTTTCGTCTTCCCTTGGTACGCTCGTCTCCATTTCCTCTAATTCGAGTTTTGATTCATCTTTATTCGATTTATTTTCCTCGCATGACTGAAATATTTCTCCACCCAGACTGCTTATTTCGCTTTCATCTTCATCTGTTTGATCGTCTGGTATTTGTCTCAGCATATTAATATGTGGTTGTTCCTCCTCTTTCATTATCTTTGTTGGCCCTTTTATTTGGAACCATATCTCCTTTATTTTATTCTCGATTTGAGTTTTACTCCACGTGGGCTTTTCTTTTCTGATTCTTGTTTCTATTTTTTTGTAGCAGTATCCTCTGGATTCGGTTTTTTGTTATTATTGGTTCTGGTATTCTTTCTTTTTCTTGTGACGTTGATGCTTCCTGCTCATCTTTTTGCAGTTTTAATTCTGGCTCTTTCGTTTCTTGCGATAGCGCTTTCTTTGCCATTACTTCTATTTTTTGGTCTAGTGCTTGTTCTTGTTCTAAATGTTTCAGCGCTCCGTCTATTTTTAATATTAGTGCCTTCTTTCTTAGTTCCGCTTTCTCTTGGTTTAGGATTGCTTCTTTTTCTTTTAATTGATCCTCCTCTTGTTCTAAAGCTTCCCTCTTGCTTTATTTTCTCGAGTGTACTCTCTATTGTTTTTGTCATAATTTCATTTTCGAGTTCATCTATCTCGTACATTAGTGTTTCCTCGTTTTGCTCTTCCGTGATCATCATCTCCGCTCGATTACTCTCTTGAGTTTCTGGTTCGTCTGATTTCTCAGTTGTCATTTCTTTTAGTTGTCGACGTCTCTGTTTTTCCTCCTCTGTAAATTCTTTGATGGCCTCTATTTTTTCCATCGTATTCAACTCAATTGTTTTCTCATTATCGGTTGTCATATTTCCTCCCCCTTCGTTCTCAACACACTGCTCCGCAGTGTGAATTTCGTCTGGAATTTCCATCCTCATCATATTAATTCTTTTCGGGGTTTGTTTTCGATTTTCCCATCTTTGCTGGATTTCCTGGGCTTCCTCTGTCTGAAGTCTTTGCCATTCAGCTTGTTGTTGCTCTTGATATTCTCTGGTTCGCAGCTCTTGAATCTCCTCATTGCTTCTCATTACATTAATTCGTTGTTGCTGTATATTGGCGGGCATCTGTTGCATCATCTCTTTTAATTCCATGGGCATTCGCTGTAATGTTTCCCGCAACATGTCTATTTCTTGTATCACGTTAATTTGTGGATTTCTTGTAGGATTATTATTTGGTCTTGGTTGATTTGACTCTCCTCTTATGTTGCATCGCCTTGCGATGTGCCCTTGTTGACCACAATTATAGCACGCTTTGCTGTTAAGTTGTTGACATATTCTCTCAGTATGCCCTCGTTTTCCACATATCTGGCAGTTGTAATTCCGGAAACAATTTTCTGATCGATGTCCCCATTTTTTGACATGTGGAGCATTTTTCGTTTGCGTTTGGATTATTCCTGAAATTATTATTATAGCTTACTTGGTTATTACCTCTGTCTTCTGGATTTCTTGTTGCTGGTGGCTTGAACATCTGCTGTGCTCTTGGAATGAATTGATTCATAGCTGGGTTGATATTGTTGTTTTGATTGTTGGCATTGACGGTTGATGTTGTTGGTTCTGTGGTCAAGACTGCCACTTGATATCCCAGTCCCAGATGGGCTTCACATCTATGTCTTCCCTTTTGATTCCTCTTATGAAGACGTCTACCATTTTATCCTCGGGCAAATCTGTTTCTCCGAAGGCTTCTTTACATAATTTCTTTAATTCGCATGCGTATACTGCATTTGATTCGTCTCGTCTTTGTTTTCGATGTAGGAAGTCCAATATTTTCCTATTTCCCTTTTTCTCTATTCCGAATATTTTTATTAAGAACTCTTTAATCTCTGTCCACGTTGTCAATTTCGTTACATCTCTCGCTTCCTCTACGAATACATCTTGTGCGCTTCCTTTCAAGTATAAAGGCAGTCGCTCTTTTACCTTTTGATCTGTCCAGTGACAGATATTTTTTATACACTTCAAATTCCTTTATGAATGTATCTAATTTGTTGAGACTACCGTCAAACGGTTCTCCTCTAAACTTTTCTCTGAATTCTCCCACTATCACGTTGTTGTTATTTGACAATGTATTTGCATCCGGCATTGAAGAGTTTATAGAAGTTGTCATGTTTAGATTGTTGTCTGGATTCTCTTCTTCGTTCACTGATTCTATTGTTGCCAATTGGTTCTCGATATTACGTAGTTCGTTCTCTCGCTGCTATTAAATTCAAAATCGGTCAATCCGCTATCTGTGCCGGTTCCTGTTGCTGCTGTAGTTGATACTCTGGTGTTGACACTTCTGCTGTGGCGAACTTTTTTCTTTTCTTCTGTTTTTAATAAACTTTTTTCTCTATTCTCTTGGCTTTTGCTTCTCGTGTGGTTTGCTGATGCTATCAATGTTTACGGTTATTTGTCTGCTTGACTGGTTTTCTTGTTTCTCTTTTCTTGCTTTGGTTGCTTTGAAATTTTGGTTGCTTATTGCTCGTAGTTACTCTGACGTTTATTACAAATTCTTTTCTGCTCGTTTATTCGAGTTTCTTTATTATCACTTTGTTTTGTCGTTTGCTCTGAAATATTTTCTCTTTGCTTTGCTTTGAACTTGGCTTGGATTGCTTTGTTGGACTATCGATTCCTAAATATAAATAACACTCCAATATTCTATACTCTATACCAATTTCTCCTCCATTTATCATACTATATACGTTATTATCCCTTGTTAGCGTTTATCGTGGTGGTCTTCTTTATATGACTCACCCCCCCTTTATTTTAAGTCTATTTTTAATTATCTATTCCTCGTAACAATTATCTATTAATCTCGTATCAATTATCTATATAGTCTTATCAGTTATCTATATAGTCGTATCAATTATCTATATCATAATATCAATAATATAACATCATCATATTCATATTCTCAATCAATCCATTAATTATTTTTCCTATGTCTCCCAAAAAATTCATTTGCTTAATCCTCAATCGCTGGCGCTCTATGCCCTCTATAATTTCCGTTGGCTCTTCGGCCTTCGGCTTTAACTCGTTTACTGGTCATCTGTGACCTTAATATCTATCCATAATCATATTTCATCTTTACTCATATCATATCTTATCTGGCACTCTATGGCCTCTAATCATAATTATATCTCATCTGGCACTCTATGGCCTCTAATATCTAATCATAATTGTATCTCATCTTTACTGTTTAATCTAATCATAATCATGTTCTATCAATTTCATCTTTACTCATATTCATATTCATCTTATTCATATTATCTCTCATTGTTTCACCGGACTTGAGCTCATCAGTGACTTTTGGGTATGTTTGAGGCCTCACACTAACTCTCAAGCCATGGCGTCTTTTGGCCGCGCATTCTTCCGGTTACGCTTTACTCACCGCCATTCGGATATTTGGTACTCGGTGTGGGATCCGGGTTATTGTACCAAACTCCTCGCTGGGCAATAAAAAAACATTTCCTCGGTACTCGGTGTGGGATCCGGGTTGTGTACCTCGGAGAATATAAAAGTATGGAAATGCCTAGACGTTCAATCAAGTTCCAAAAGCGGTTTACTTGATTTCCCGAGTAGTGAAAAGAAAAGGAAGCGATTAAATATAGGCGCGGAAAATTTCTAATCCCTGCCCGCCTCTGCAATCAGATTTCCCGGCTCAATTCGGCCGCCCTTATCTGACCTGTCAGATTTCCCGGCTCAATTCGGCCGCCCTTATCTGACCTTAGTAGGACATTTTGAGTATGAACCATTTACCGGTTAGTTCACATCTCACCTACCGTTTGGTCCTCGACACTCGGTGTGGGATCCGGGTTGTTGTATCGAGTTCCTCCCAGCAATAAAAAAAATCGTTCGATACTCGGTGTGTGATCCGGGTTTTTGTATCGAACGGCTCAGCGCCATCAGTCCCTTGGCTGATAACAACCTGAGCACGACAGTCCGTAGCTGTCCTCTGGTGCCTCACCACCGGCTAGGGAAAAAAGAAGTCATCTCTAGGTACCTTTAATCAAAACTATTAATTCTGTTCCGTGTACACTCTTTTTCTCACCTCTCGGTCTATCTCTTCACTCCCCCCTTCAAAATTTGTGGTAATCGCATCAACAAGTTCCCCAAAAGAGGTGATCAATCTCTCGCCGGTTACTTGCTGACATACGCGACTTGGCCTACCAGTTCCTTTCTCAGTAGGGTTGATCAGGGTTTCCCTTGGGTGAGCGTACTATCATTAGATAGCTCGGGTTTAACCATTTTTCCTCGTCCTATTTCCATATAGTATCGATAAATATAATATAAATAAAACAAAAGGAATTATACTCTAGGAAGTTGGGTTGTCGAAATTTTTCCGTCCAATATTTGTGTCTCTGTGCATGTGTTTTAATTATTTCCCTACTTCGGCTTTCATGTATTCGGTCTATTACCTTTATTTATCGTTGTCAGGTTATTATTTTATCTACGAACACTGCATATTTATTTTTATGTTATTTTTACACAACTCATTTATTTCACCATCTGATAATAATTCGAATAATGAACAATACACATTTATTTCATATCATAACAATTCATGGAAAGTAAACAGTTAGTCTTTCCTTAATCTTTCGTTGACATAACATGCAGTGCGACTCTTGTGCGCATCCATGACAATAACTCAGGTGCCCACAAGGTATCACCATTACTCGTGCTTCTTCTGTTTTGCACGCATAACATTCCAAATAAGCCTTGGTTTGCTCTTTCATTGTTGTTGCAATCTCGTCTTCAATATTTTCGACCTTTTTCATCAACTTGTTCCAGCTTTTTCCGAATTTGGTTATTTCCAATCTCATAGATAGAAATTCGTATATTCTTTCCACTGTCACGTCTTTATCAATGTCAATCAATTTTATCAATATGCAATGTTCGTCGGAATATAGGTTGGAAATCGTTGATATATCCCTTTAGCTCGTTTAATTAACTTTTGTTTATTAATTAGTTCCTCGAGATTGTCATTTTCGATGTTTAGCATCCCCTTTAGTTTTTCTATTATTTTTGTTGGTTCCATCTAAAATTATTAAATCTCTTTTAATTACCCATTAAATTTATTTAAATACTAATTAACTAAATCGTATGTTATTCATTCAACTCTCAGTTCAGTATTTTGTTTTAATAAGTTGCTACTTTAATTACTATAATTCCCCGTTGTAATTTATTTTATTATTGTTCTATTGTTTTCCCCATTTGTCGTTATTCTCCTTACTTACCCCATTTCATTTTATCCCGCATTTTGCCCTTTTAATTATATGTTGTTTGCTTATGCGTCTTGTCGTGTTGTTGGTATCTTCAAGGGTGTTGTGTCATCAAGTATTAATGGATGTTGAATGCTTTGGCGTTGATATCTATTTCACTTAATTTCATATCAGTTTGTTTGCTTGGGTTTTTGCAAACTAGTCATTGTTTATCTCTGTATGTATTCTCGTGACTGTATGTAGTCGGTTTGATGGTTTTCAATTGTAGTCGGTTGGGTCGTTTTTCGTTGTTGTCACATCTCTCCGCGGTTCGATAAAATGTCGTCCCGACATTTTCTATTTAATTCCAAGATTTTCATTTCGGTTTCTTTTGGTCCTTTGCCAACAAAATCATTCAATCCCGGCTGAGGGTGTACTGACAGAACTCTCTGTTGTTTCTTAACTTGATTGTTTTAGTTTTTCCAAATAACAAAGCTTCAATCCCGGCTGAGGGTGTACTGACAGAACTCTCTGTTGTTTCTTAACTTGATTGTTTTAGTTTTTCCAAATAACAAAGCTTCAATCCCGGCTGAGCCCCCAAATTTGTATGGTGGGTTACAGGGTTTCGACGTTTGTTTAAATTATTCCATGGTTGCCCCGTAACGCCATACAAAAAAAATGCTAACTGCCACTTGGTACCCGTTGCTAGGCAACGTTGGTAATGTGTTCAAGTGGTGGACCGCCCGCAAAAATTGAGTATCATTAGCTAATACTATAGTTGCTCGGACAATCCTCGGGTTCACGAGCTTTTTATGTTCTTTTTTGTTGAACATTGTTATCATTGGATTAATATAAGCTTATAAATCATTCTACGACGAAAATTCATCATTATCTCTTTCCATTGACATATTTCATTTAATACTTCTTCTTTCTGGTTATATTATTTTTCTTTTTCTCTTAACTAGTAATATATTTGTCTTTTCACTTTTGTAAGATTTACTCCTTCTTCGTGACTAGTCGTGCTCCATTAAAGGTCTGGCGTTGAGGTCATTACGTCAATAATATAAATACCGGTAATTTCTAGATCACTGGTAATTATGCAACGACCATCAGAGATGAATGATGGTGGGTTACAGGGTTTCGACGTTTGTTTAAATTATTCCATGGTTGCCCCGTAACGCCATACAAAAAAAATGCTAACTGCCACTTGGCACCCGTTGCTAGGCAACGTTGGTAATGTGTTCAAGTGGTGGACCGCCCGCAAAAATTGAGTATCATTAGCTAATACTATAGTTGCTCGGACAATCCTCGGGTTCACGAGCTGCCGATAGAAGACCTGTGCTCGCTTTTAATTATCGGTCCCTTTGCGTCTAAATTTCTATCGTCTATCCCGCTAGGTTTTCGGCGTCAGTTTGAGAAGACAAGATAATTAGTGGTTTTATTTAATTCTCCGCGATGTTATTTTATTTAAAAGAAAACATTACAAGTACAGCAAGGCGATGAGAGATGTACAGAAAACAATATATTTAACAATAGTCTATTTCTCTATGAAGTATATTGATTGGAGAGTCGAGCGGCTCGGCGCTTTGCTCGCTCCTTGCGACCCGGTCGTCGACTGGATGTTGAAGGAAGTGTTGGAGTAGGGTTTTCGACAGGAGTTGGTATTGCGGATGGGGTCGGATTCGACTCACGGTATGCTAATTGAGCCGGGGCGAAAACTAGAGGGTAGGTTACCGCTGCCCCTTCTTGACTGGCGGACAACGCTACCTCTAGTCCCCTGATTTGGGTCTTCAGACTTGTCACCAATTGTCTTTCTTCGGCCCACCCCTTCTGGGCCGCAGCTAGCTTTTGATACAACGGCTTGACCCTCGTGGGGTTAACCCATGTAGCCTTGAGTTGTTGCATTTCCCGGACCAGGTGCATGAGTTGATCGTGGAGGTCCTTGTTTGCCTGTTGTGCTCGAGTTAACTCGTTTTGCAATAATTTTACGGGATCCATTTCTAAAATAGTACGAATGAATTGGATGGCTACTAATGCAAATATGAATAGTTTTATTCAAAAAAAAAATGAAAGTTATGATAATAATAGAAGAGAAAAATAGTTTGTAATACTAATATTTAAATCATCACAGCAAGAATTAATCGTCAGCAAGAAATCGCTTGATCCCTTCTTCTGGCGAGTAACCAGGGATCACGATTACCGGCCTTTTAAGATTCTAATCGGCCTTGGTGAGGGTGGGTATCTACTGGCTAATCGTCCTGCCGTCAGATCATCTTGGACGTTGGCCAGGTGGGCTGTGGCCCTTGCCACACCTTCTTCGACTTGACGTTGGAGTTGGAGGAGATCCTCCAGAAGCTCCTGGGCTTGAGTCAAGATATCCTGAGAAGGATTAGGCTCATTGAACGGCTTCCGAAACTGCCGCATGAACTCTTCTGGGTTTATCTCTTCCAGCTGATCATCTTCAGGCATGGAAGGGTATCGCTCTTGATACACCCGATTCCATGCCTGCCTCCATTGTTCTACTATATGGGCGGGTAGTTCGAGCATAGCCTCGGTTGGTCCTGAATGAAAGAGGGAAAAATTATTTTTACTTGGTACGTAAATAACGTTGTTTATCAATTTGACGGAACTAGGGTATCTTAACTACAACGTATCTTAACTCTCAAAGCTTGAAGAGGGGTCGGTGGGAAGGTCATTCGTCCTTCTATCTCATTCGATTATCAGTGATTCTCTATCATTAAAATGGATATTCGTTCGGACGTCTACTAGATGTCTTGACCTTGTATATGCCAATTAAGTGGGCGCCCGGTTAAGTTATGTTTGTATTATAAAATTTCAATCACTTAAACCAAATAGTACTGCAACGATTAAATCCGAAAGAATTTAAGATCATTATTTACATACAAAATTAAGTTAATCAAGATCATTAAACCCGTTAGCACTTTAAAGATTGAATCCGAAGAAATTAAGAATCAAGATCATTAAACTAAATAGTACTTTGAAGATTAAATCCGAAAAATTAAGAAGAAGTACAAAAATTAAGAAGAACAATTTTACTGACTATTATTTATGAACAAAATAGAATCCAAAATTTTACGAAGAAATAATCTTAATGATTATTATTTACCAGCCAAATTAATTCAATCAAGATCATTATTAAGTTTTAGAACCGGATTTATAAGCGAAAATACTGGTACGCTTGATCCTGATAGATAAACACGAAGGGATTGTGAACATCCGGATAGGCCGGAAACGTACGGCATTCATGCTTTGACTAATGGAACGGATGTTTACCTTATTGTGGTTGCCGATTTGTAAGTCAGTAAATTGTCTCAATCAATAATTTACGCATCTATTTTAGGTACTTTGCAAATCATTTCATAGTCGACGTTCATGGTGACGAGTTGCAGTGGTTCGGGGATTTTGGACCAGTGATTTATCTGGTACTATCAGGGCGAGGGATCTTTTCAGTAAGGACGATAGTGTTTCAGAAGTTGCGATCGGGTCATCTGGTAATTTATGTTATTCATTACTTAGTTTTTCGCATGTTTTTTAAGGGAGTTTTCTTGATCGCCAATATGATGGATCGGTTTATTTCGATGTTGATTCGACTTCTATTGGAATTTTTTATTGAACCATTTCGTTTATCTCTTGGATATCCTATGCATCCCTTTGGATTTATGTGAACGAGTAGTGGTAATTTATTGATAATAAAATAATAAGAAAAATTGTTGTTCTAATATATTTATAGTAATTGGTATGTGAAGTAATAAGGGATTTTATCATAATTAGTTCACATCAGTTATTTTATTGTCAACATTAGTTGGGCTGGTTCGAATCCTAGTCGATAATATTCGATGTTTAGGTTGCTATAGTATTTATATTGTCCAATTAAATTTATATTATTATTAAAGAGAACTTGTCCATCAAATCGATTAATTCAGTTTAATATTTATTCTAATTCCTGAGTTTCAACGGTTGATATTCTTCTTCCAAATTTTTTCACTGATTTTTAAATAAATTACCATGAGGTAATCCCGCAATTTTTCCAAATAAATCTTTACCCTTAACTATAGTGATTTGATGTATTGTTTTAATCTTCCTTTAATTTTCATTGATAGTTATTTCAACGTTGGTGAAATCAGTGAGTTATCTTAGTTTTCTTTGATAATTAATTTAATAGAAGTTAAGCAATGTTGACTTGAATTTTTATCCTTTTCTTACAATTACAACTACACATTTTTCTCAATAATTAATCCAAGTGATAAAAATTTTGAGTTACTCTAAATTCTCTTTGCATTGACTGAGAAGTATTTTAATTTTTATTAATAACTATATTTGGTTAGATTAATAAATTTCACCTATACTAATCCGTTTGAAAGACAAGTTCAATTTAATTGTACCAATATTTTTCATCTAAGATATTTCAAATTGTTAATACCAACGATTTGATTCCCCGCGCCATTCCCCGTCAGTAGAACTCAAGCGCATAATGTGCTCATATTACATTTAATGAGTTAAATATCATTACATTAATCATTTTCCATCGATAAATTATTTATTAAATGGATATTAAATATTTTTACATTAATCAATGAGAATCAATAAATTATTTACTAAATGGATATTAAATATTTTTACATTAATCAATGAGAATCAATAAATTATTTACTAAATGGATATTAAATATTTTTACATTACTCAATGAGAATCAATAAATGATCTCCATCGATTTATTGGACTTGCAAATTTAATTTTATTTGAACTAATCAACTTAGATTATAACAACGATTTCCATTTTAATTAACCCCAGTTCCAATCCCCTTTAATAAGCCTTAAGCGCATTTTGTGTTTATATTATATTTACTGAGTGCCCACTGGACTACTCGGTGTAGATAATTTTGAGCCATGTGTAGTATGAGTTAAGTCGAGTTTACAGAAACGAGGAACGAGGAAGCAATCCAATGACTTCTCCCTCATTCCTCCTTTCATCTATAAGGATAATATTGACGATCCAACTCTGCGTTCCGCACGCCGGGTCTTCACGGGCACAGATCATTGGCGATATTCCACGCGCTTACACGAATCTGAATTGTGTGTAGATTTTATTTACTTGCATTAGGTTTCGGCTGTGGGCCGGAAAAATTTCGACATATTTTAAAATAAAATAAGTTATATATATATGAAACAAATTATACATAGTAATGTTTATTAATTATAAGAAAATTATAACATGTTACCCTTCCAATTCATAAAAGCAGCATACATTTACATAATAAACCAAATGCCTCTCTTCCCACGCCGACGTCCGAGCAGAGCTCTACAGAGATGCAAGACACGGGGCGTGGAAAGAGGGTTCCAAAATCAATGATTCTCACCTAAAATTTCTACAAAAATTCAAAACAATGATCTCGAACAGATTTAAAATGTTTAAAAACGATTCAAATAGTTTGAAATATTTTTACACACGGAATGTTTTTCCAAAAATGGTTTTTGTGGTTAACTTTTATGTGAAAATGGATCAGTATATATACCTAAATTTTTGGTGTGTAAAATTTGATGCAGTAAAACAAAATTCGACCTTGTTGTTTTCTAGCAAACTCTATTTTTTATTTTTATTATTTTTCGATTTATTTTTATAATTTTTTATTTAGAATTTTATTTGAATTATTACTAATTCAAATTTTCCGATTTAAATTTCACTTTAATGAACTTTAATTGATTTTCCCAATTTCGTCGAATTTGTTGTGTTTTCTTGCTATATTTGTGTAGGTATCGTGCGGATCTTGGTGCATTTTGTTATTATTTTAATTTATTTTTATGTTTCTTAATTTATATTTAATTCTTTTATTTCTCAGATTTTTTATGGGTTTAATTGGTGTTTTGGGGTTTATTTGAATTGCGTGTTGTGTTTGCGTGTGTGTTTCTGATCCATTTAAACATTTTTGAAGGCCGTTTACGTTCTGGCCCAACAATGATAAGAATTCACAAAATCCACTAGCGATAGTTTTGTGGGGTTTATGGTTGGAGTGACCTTAACACCAAATACAAATGTTTCTTCGCCCCCAATGTTTACCCGTTGCTAGGCAAGGTTGGTGATGCAACCATTGGTTTTGAGATCGCCAAAGATGAGCGACACGTAGGAAATACTCTGGCCAGACCTCAAACTGGGTTCAACGCACTACCGATAGAAAGTTTGCGAGCGATTTTCTTTTCATAGTCCCTCACTAATGTGTCTAATACCCTCTAACTTATGGTGGGTTTCTGGGTTTTGATATTTTTAAACTATATGGTTGTTACCCAGCCAACCCCATACAAATATCTTTCGCTTACCACTCGGCACCCGTTGCAAAGCAACGTTGGAACTGTGTTCGAGTGGGTAGATCGTCCGCAAAAAATGAGCGTTATTGCTAATTCTATAATTGACCGAACGATCTCTGGGTCCAACGAGCTGTCGATAGAAGACCTGTGCTCGCTTTCGATTCTTAGGTCCCATTATTCTCCTATCTCTTTCAAATGTTAACCTATACTCTCATATCATTCATTGTTATGTCCATTCCCATAGTCCTTCTTATCGTTGTCCATGTCGAAGATTATTCTTTGGTCGGTACACCCCTGGTTATGTTAAGTATTCACACACTAGTTCTCTTACTCTTATCCCTATCATAACTACAATGCTTCCGTTTATTATCATTAGCATTATCATGGTTACTATTATATGTATTACCTTTATTAGTTGTTACTAATATTACCTTTATTATTATCTTTATTACTATAAATTACTGTTATATTTATTTTTATTACTACTATTATTTTTTTTCTACTATTATTATTATCATAATTATTATCATCATTACTACAAATACCATGATTATTATTATTATTATTACTACCATTATTATTATTATTATTATTATTATTATTATTATTATTATTATTATTATTATTATTATTATTATTATTATTATTATTATTATTATTATTATTATTATTATTATAATTATTATTATTATTATTATTATTATTATTATTATTATTATAATTACCGTTACCCTTATCATTATCGTTATTATTATTAAGATTTTGTAGGGATCCGTCCTTATTCTTCAGCGTTAAAATTTTTTATTAGTATACAACATTAGCCGTAATCCATCTGTATTTTTCGGTTTTTGATAAAGTATTTTTGTAAATTCGAAAATTTTAGCAGCGTTCCGCCTTTATTTTACAAGTTCCATTTTTACATTACTATTTTTGTTAAGTATTTGAATTAGTTCGGAAAATTTGAGCAGCGTCCCGCCCTTATTTTCCGCCTCAACTCAAATTAATTTATTTAATTCTTATTTAAAAACATTATTTTTCATGATTTTGGTCGTTCGGATTAATCTTTTTCCGATGGCTATTCATTTTAACTGTTGCAACGATTTCGCAATTTTCCCCCCTACCCATTCCCTCTTTTTATCCTTAAGATCTATGTATGTTCATTTCATAGTTAATGAGTGCCCGCTGGACTACTCAGTGTACGGATAATATTGACGTTCCGATCCCTGCGTTCCGCACGCCGGGTCTTCACGGGCACAGATCATCGGCGGTATTCCACGCACTTACACGAATCTGAATACTGTATATGATTTTATTAACTTGTGATGTGTGTTTGGCTGTGGGCCACCACAAATAAAATAATAGAAAAAATAAATTACCAAATGAATTAGGCAAAAATCTCGACGCATCAACTGTATATTTAGCATTCATATAAACAAATTTTAAATCGGGCATCGATGTACATAAACCAAAATAACATAACTGTAGATTAACAACCTGAAAATATTGCTACAAAAGATAACTGTAGATTAATAACCTGAAAATATTGCTACAAAACATAACTGTAGATTAATAAACTGAAAATATTGCTACAAAACATAACTGTAGATTAATAACCTGAAAATATTGATAACTGTAGCTTAATGATCTGAAAATATCTGAAAAAAATCACACAACAAAGTAAGATTTATAAAAAATGTGCATCTTCAATTTGGTTGAAATTAATACTACAAAGTAGTAGTTGAAAATTTGGGAAAACACATCGGTATTTATACCTATAATTTGGCCTTAACCTTGCGTGTTAGTTTTAGTGCGATTAAACAAAATTCGACTTTGAAATTATTTGTGTTATCTAAATTAAATTTTTATTAATTTCTTAATTTAAATTGGTAATTTATTTTTAACATTTTTAATTAAATTTATTCATCCAAAAATATTTTATTTTTATTCATTTAATTCATTAATTTTTACTTTTATATAAATGGTCATTTTACGGTCGAATTTTCTTGTTATTATGCTATTTTTTATGTAAATTTCGTGCGGTTCTTGATGCATTTTGTATTTATTTTATTTTACTTTTATGTTTTTGATTTTATATTTATTTATATTCTCTCAGATTTTAAAGTGTTTAGTTGGTGTTGTATATTGTATTTTAAGTTATCTTGGTGCTGGGTTTTCGTGCTGTATTACTGATGCGTTTAAACAATTCTCAAGACTATTTGTGTGCTGGCCCAACACTTATTATTCATCTTGCTTATGATTCAAATACGCTATTTTTATAAACATAAGTCATATAGATTTCGGAGATCAATCATAATTCTTTATTAAATAACAAGCGGATCATATTCTCAGAGTTATTCGTCTTTCATTTGAGAGGCGCGACGTTTGCTCGGATCTCCCTGGCCGATGTCGGGGTGGCTTGATTGCAGGCTTCACGGCGGCCATTGTGTCTCGGTAGGCCAATTGTGCTGGGGCGAATACTAAAGGGTAGGTTACCGCCGCGCCCTCTTGGCATGCCGATAACGCTACCTCTAGGCCTCCAATTTGAGTCTTCTGATTTTGGTTGAGCTGCTTTTCTTCCGCACAACCATTCTGCGCAGCTGTCATCTTTTGGTAAATGCATTTTACACTACCTGGCTCCACCCAGGCGGCGTTGACTTGTTGGATTTTCTTGGTCAGCTGTTGGATTTGCTGATGAAGCTCTGCGTTTGTTTTTTCGAGTCCGCATTAATTCCTGCCGTAGGATTTGATAGGGATTCATATCTATAATAGAAACGTGATATAAATTCTTGTTTAATCTCATAAATCATATTCATTCCATTTAGGTATGCTTAGGCCCGTCAAGTTTGTATTAACCTCGTTTAACTAATTATTCCTATAAATTTCTATTTTTACTAAACAAGCGAAAACTTAAGAGAAACATTATGTTAGCAATACAAGATTAACTAGTCATTTCTTGGGTGATGCTGGATATTATTTTGTCTTGGGTATTCTCGAGCGTATTGGTGCTCGCGGTGTACGTCTGATTGTCCGCCTGTTCTTCTCATTCTTCCTAGTAAAATCTTGAGAGGGACTACCACGTTGATCGCTGTAGTGTTCGCGTCCAATCAGGGATCGTCCAGATTGAACGAAGTGTTGTACGGAGGGGCATACCCGATCATACTTGTGATTCGTCCGGCAACGATATATCGGTTCACTTCCTCCAGATATCGCCTCGATTTCTCGACATGGCGATCCATCTGTCGCTGATGCTCTTCTAATCGAGCGAGCAGAAATTTGCTTGGCCTCTGATTTCTCGTGCCGGGTTGCGGCCGGGTTCCCGTTTGATTGCGACGAACGGGAGGTCGGCGTCTTCGGAGCTCGTTTGACCTCCCATTCGGGACTCTCTGACCGGCGAAATCGAGAATCTCGCGTTCCACATCGCTTGCCGACACCGAGCGGCCGAGTGTGCCGGAAAGCGTAGCGTAATCCGGGACGCGTCGATCCAGGAATTGTCTAAATAAAACATGGCATGTGTTACTTCCAATTTATCCAGTATAATTTCTAAAGTTAGCGGATCAAATTATTGTAGATCGGTTTTTGTTGATTTATGGGGTTAATTAATCATATCCTTGGGTTGTGGGTAACAATATGAGTGGGGTTGATTACGCGGGGTTTAGTCACATCGTGTAGATATCTAATTTGGGTATGCCTATCCTGGCCTATTCGCCGAGAGTACCTCAGGGTTGTTGTCATGGAGCTGTGTAGTGGCCTAGTTTTTGATCTCGTCGATGGCCCTCTTAACAGTCTCGTGAGTTTATTGTGATCTCCAGCTCTCACACACCACCAGTTATTCAGTCGTAAAGGGATATCTACTTGCCAAGATAATTGGGGTTATCATTGAAAGTTTTTGCTAACCAAGGTGTTATTCGTTCTCGCTCGACCTAAGCATATCCTTTATAATAATTTTAATATACTTCAATCATTTCTAATTATAAATTCAAAGAAAAAAAAATTAAAAGAAAGAATTTACAACCACCATTATTCATGGTTCAAATTAAGTCCACCATATATTTCAATCATTATTAATCAAAGAAAATATTTATAGAAAGAATTTACAACAACATTTCATAATGGTTCAAATTAAGTCTCCTATGCATTTCAATCATTATTAATTAAAGAAAATATTTATGGAAAGAATTTACAACCACATTCGATCCTTGTTTAAATTAAATCTACTAACTACGGTAGATTTAAACTGTTACCAGCAGTATTTAAAATTAAAGAGGTTAAAATTATAATATGTCTTTCTCACAAATAATGAACAACAAAATTAAAACTATATAACCAGTTTATCTTAATTTTCCTATTTTAATGCACGTCATGAATGCCGGTGGTTTATGAAAACTGAGATCTACACCTCTCTGGTGGACCGGGGATCGGGTCGCAAGGTTTATTGAGAAAATATCAACTGCATCTTGTTGCTCATACTAGTTGGGGTTGCGAATGGTATTTGTTTCGTTCAAACGGTTCAGAGAATTAATCAACTGGTACAATTTATATTTAACAAACATAATGGGTGCATCAAAGTTTAGGCATGGTTATCTTCGGGATCCGTGCGTCGTCATTGAGTCTGGTTCAAGGGTCGGCCTCGGAGTAAACAATTAATCTTTTTATTTAATAATTTGTGAAATTACCTTCTCGAGTCCTTTCGGGGGCTCCCATGGAGGTTGATTCAATCTCGGTTCTTCGTAGCACATTCTTGGAGTGGTCTTGATAATACGAACTGTTTGCCATTGGTATAATTGCAATGGACATTCGCGCCATATCGTATCCTTATATCGGGATGAGTGTGTCTATCTGGGTAACAGCAAATTGACTTTCTCTGTTGGCACACTCTTTACCATTAAAGGTCATTTGCCTGCACGCACTCGCCGACATGATAAATGCCGATTCCTTCGCGTTTATTTTTATTTCATTTCCGTAAACGACTAAATCTCAAATAAAGTTTCTCAATGACCGACTATTTGTATTTATATTTGTGATTCACTTCTATGTCGTTTGTTTTGCCATTGAAAACTCTTCCCGGACTCCCATCACATGACGATTCATCAGTTCGACTGAAAAACGTCATTATCCGCTATGTTTGGTTTCATTCGTGTCCTATCGACGGTGACCGACTCCGCAACCTATCGTCGAGCTGCTCTGGTAAGATTTTGTTATACACGTTTCACTTTTGAATGAAATCACACTTCCTAGGCCTTGTATTCCGACAAGTTCCGGCTCGACTCTATCGTGCCCTCACCAATTTTTCCCTCGCTGGATAATTTATTGCCCTCGGTATCCACGGATTCTCAATACCTTATGGGAGATTTTGTTAATTATGCCGTTATCAATAAATGATGACTTGGAAATCCGGTGTTCTCTTTATTTTGTTTCTATTCACTTATACCTATCTCAAAGTGGGATTCAGTGGTTTAACTCTAAGTCGGGGCAAATCACATTTTGTTTTATATTACGTAGTAATTACGGATATTGCGATTTGTATTTCTGTTGCAAATTGTAATCTGCCACATAGTGTAGCGGACGAATATATTTTATTTAATGTTTTACGAGTTATCATCCCATCTTGTCACGACCTAATTACTAGATGCCCATGTTAATATGTTTCTTATGGTTAGTGGATCTATCCGAGCTCTACCGGTACATGTTAAACATCATCGTAGAAATCACATATTCTTTTAATTGGAGACTTAATTAATTATGGGCTGTACTTTAGGGTTCCATAATCATTTTATTACCATGACTGGGATCGTGTTATTTGTACTATGAACGTTGTGTGACTTTTCATTGGGGTCTTAGTAAATTTAAAATTCTTTATTTTAGCCTTAGATTATTGACAAAATAGCAAACTTCCACGTTAAATTCCCTTATACCTGTTTTCACGGTGTAACCTATAAAGCTAAATCATCCTACCTTATAAAATGAGATTTTTGGTGTTCAATTATGGCAAAATTTTAGAGTAGTATACTGGGTTTTTACACAATAGTTATTATTTTTACCATTTGGTATTATTAATTATTACGATCATTTAGCGTTAAATTCCCCGTCGCCTTCCCTAGTTTGACCTTAGGATAGAGTTGTGTTAATATTATGAGTTTATGAGTGCCCACTGGACTACTCAGTGTTTTGATTTTGAGCCGATGTGTTTTATTATAATTTAGGTCGAATTTTGTCGAAATTGTCAAATTTCGGTCAAATGTTCATGTTCTCATGTTTTTTCTATGCTTATTTCATGCGGATCTAGTTGTTTGTTATTATTTTAATTTACTTTTGTGTTTTTCGATTTTATATTTAATTGTTTCTTTCTCATATTTTTACATGGTTAATTGATGTTTTATGGGTCTGATTTTAAATCTGCGTGTTGTGTTTGCGTGCTGTTACCGATTCATTAAAACAAAATCGTGTCTTGATGGAGTTTAGAAAAGATTCACGGGTGGAGATGCAAGACGTCGGTTGATCGTTAACCGACCCTAACTAATAACACACACCAATCTACCAGGTAAATGATGTTTATAAACTTATTAGTCATGAAATAAATGATTTTCGAAAACAAGCGTAATCAATAAGACTGACTCGAGTACTTGTATAAACCATGAGAATAACGGATCTTACATTTGCTACCCCCGATGTGATTGAATGCACAAACACCTTGTAGTTAAACATAATAATAATTCCACCATGTTTCAGAAAATTTAAAATCCAATTTCATGCTTAAGATTCGGAGTAATTGCATTTAATCTTTATTTAGATGATAGAGGGTGATCGTGGAAAGTTGATTCCCGAATTACTATGAAACCTCATCCACGATAGCAGCAAAGCACCAACAGGTCTAGTGGGACAACGGTTATTCTCTGTTCATTGACAGCAAAGAAGGATGATCGCTCAGAACAAGATACCACGATGACGAAATAGAACTCCCCAGTATTTATATTCACTTTTTATATCGTCTTCTGCCAAGACAGTATCTTTAGGGTATTCTACCTTAACGTTAACGACAAAATTAAGCTAAATATTTTCTCATTATAAATAATTTCATCAATTGAAAAAATTCATTGGCCTCGGATGTTTATGATAGGTATATGAAAATGCAAAGAAATTATGCCGGGCAAACTAAATTCAGGATTAGAGAAAACGAACAGAGCCCAAATTATTTACAAATTGACGATTGGAAATGGAGGTGTAAATGTTGAAATTGGAAAACGATGGAAAATAAAAACATAATGTGGGGTTAGTGATATTCGTGACCTTGACCCCATTACATACAATGTTTCACGCCCGCCAATGGTTACCCGTTGCTAGGCAACATTGGAACTGCAATCATTGGTCACAGGACCGCCAAAGGTGAGTTCCGATGTCAGAACTGCTAAGGTCCGGCCCCATGCCGGGTTCAGCGGACTGCCGTTAGAAGGCTTCTGCTCGACTTATCCTTTTAGGTTCCTTAAATGTTTCCTCATTATTTCACTAACATATGCTAATTATCATCAATAAACGAAATATCAAAGACAAAATTTTATTATATTATTGCTGCACGAGTTATAATATTAAGATATGCATTATTAATTTATTTGTTTCTGCCTTGAGCGCGTCTTCGTAATCTTTCGGTCCTACCTGGTCTAGAATGAGGTTGGGAACGTTTGTTGGTATGATTCGATGGATTCTGGTCGCGGTAGGCCAGCTGTGCCGGGGCGAAGATCAAGGGATATGTCACCGCACTCCCTTCCTGGCACGCTGACAGAGCAACTTCCAAGCCCTTTATTTGAGTCCATTGAGATTGGTTGAGCATCTTTTCGTCTTTCCAGCCTTGTTGGGCAGCGGTGAGGCGTTGATAAACCTCTTTCATCTTTGTCGGTTCTGCCCAAGTAGCTTTTATTTGTTGAAGTTCCAGGCTTTGCTGTAGGAGTTGACGATGTAGGTTCATGTTTTCTCGTCTTAGATCTTTCAGCTCCCGACTGAGGACTTTTGTCGATTCCATCTCTGAATCGAAAAATATTTGAGTAATTGGCATTAGCATTATTTTGTATTTCGACACATTAATTAATTTCTACCGCCACTGACTTAGGTATGTTTACAAGTGATATCAATTTTTGACGAATTCTTTACTATCTATTTAGCGGTAAATTAATTGCTTAGGTTACTTCGTCATCGTCGGTTAGAACTTTTACAACTCTCTTCCTTACCCTATTTATGAATTATAAAATAAGCTCATATTTTCCTAAAGAAAACAATTCAAACTCATTTCTCACTTCTTTACCATAATGAATTTTATTTCTTTCAGCAAAGCAAAACCAAACAGCACAAGATTAACCATTAACGTTTATTATATAATACAAATTTTGATCATTTTCCAAGTCCGTCACGACTCTTGGATTGAATGTTTCGGCGAAAGCGATTATTGAATGTCCATTGCGGTTGTTGACTGGCGTAAACGTGGTCTCCCAGTTGCCTTGGTCCAAGTCGACTTTAAAGAATTGGTTGGATTAGTTGCTCCAGTTTGGTTGGCGCGGTCATATTTACCAATCTAGGGTCGTCCAGCTCGAACGAAAACCCATAGCCTGGAGCGAATCCGTCGGTACTTGGAATCAGGCCTTTCGCGATGTCGTTGTTCACGAGTGCTAGCCGCCGTCTGGCCAAGTTCGCCTTCCAGTGGTATTTTCTTTCTAGATTCTCCATTTGCATCAAAGTGAACTCCGCTCGTTGGCGAGCCTCTCGTGCCGGATTTCTACCCGGTTCCCGCTTGATTGCTACACTGGGTAGATCGATTTCATCCCCACGATTGTTTGGTCGTCGGGGCCAAATGGACTTTCCATACTTGGCCAACGTGTATCCTTGATCTCATAGAGCTTGTCGATATTGTGCGGCAGATCGAGCCAGTATCTGCAAAGTCACCCGTGAGTCATCACTCCATCCGCCGTGTGGATTCCTGTGGTCTAAATAGTTCATTTAGTTAATATTAAATTGTAAATCGCATTTTAAGAATTTATTTGCAAAATATTGCGTAGTCACGAAAATAAGGGTCATCACCGTCGGTCATTTGGCGTGAGAAATAAATATTAATTACAAAAGGAAGCTTATCATTACATAAAAGATGTCGTACCTCGTTGTTGTTCGATAGTGTCTTCATTCATGCCTGCGTCATTGGGCGATAGCCGGTTTGTGCATCTGTTTCCAATCCGTTCCTTTGTATCGCGTCTACTATCAGAATGTAATTGTCGTGGGTTGGACATAACATTATTTGTTAATTATTAAATTGAGCTCTGTATTTATGTCTGCAGATTTATTAGTTCATCGCCGCTTGATTGATCGATTTTCCCCCATTATTCAAGGTGCAATTATTTGTCTTAATTTGGTATGTTATAATCTTTTATTTTTATTTATTAAGCTTGCTGAATTTGTTTTAGTTATTGCCCATTTATTTTTATCTACTTAGTTATTTCTCTGGTTGACTGGAGAAGGCCAATAGTTTAATTTCTCTGTATGACATTTCGTAATCAGTTTTATGGTGAGATGGTTAATGTATATTTGAGTTTCTATTTTTATGGTATTATCTGAAGACCAATTTTCCAGTTGATTAGGATTCCTATAAAAACATGTTTTGGATGGATTAATGGGATTGATAAATCGTGACGCTCCTCAGTTCATAGGTATTTACTGGAATGAATTTAATCGCAGTTCCTCTCTAATGTCGACAAATTTTTTGCACTCATTACTGTATCTATAATCTCCCTTTCGGTATCAGATCAATTGGATGGAAATCATTCCCCTATATTATTGGACTCACAAATTTGGATCTCTCGCCGCTTCTACGCCCTGTCAGCGGCATCATTCTCAATCGATCAGTACTTGAACTTCTATCCAGCTGAGTCCATGTCTTCTACAATGTCCTATCGGAGTCCAATGTGGTGCTACAATTCACTATTGATTTGATGATTCCTATGATGTTTCTAGTTTTCCACACTTGTTGTGCACATTTGTGGATTTCGTCCATATTTGTTCACTTTAATCAATAAAACCTCGATGTTGATCCCTCAATTATTATTTGCATTCGGTTCTATACCCTTCCCTCTGTGGGAGGTGGTTCGTGTTGGTTTATATTATTTATTCGACAATTTCAGATGATTTATCCTTTGAGTACTCATTGTTGATGTCTTATATTTGATTTACTTGAAATTTAGCTGTTTATTCCTTTCGTATTTCATATTATTGAGTTATTTTCTCTCTGAGTAAGGGTTATTTCGCCTTCATTACGAACGGTTTAATTCGTGTTTAACTTTCATCTCAGCGAACTTGTCGGATTTACTTTATTGTTAGTAGTCTATTATGACTATCAAATTTATTTAAGGGTATTTTAGCATCAATTTAAATTTAATCGGGTTATCGGTTATTATTTTAACATTTAATACGATCAACTATAGTCAGGTAAGGCTTCCTTGAAAACATTGTAATTTATCATTTCTGGGTTGATGTGGCGTATTTCTCTCAAAGTTTTGATGATAGTACAGAAGATTATTTATGACACTAATCAAATTTAATTACCTAGATTGCTATTGTGAATTTATTCAAAGGTTAATGACATCGAGTGTTATTGAGTGATTTATTTTGGATTCAGTTACTTCGATTACTATTTTGTAATTTATTCAAGCTTTCATTACTTATTCCAACTTTATTACACAAAATCTAGTTAAGTCAATCGTTGCATATTTATTCAAGTTTTTGCTACATTGATCGGTATTTAGTAAACTATTTAAATTTTAGTTACTTTACCCGTTATTTAGTAATTAATTTTAGTTACATTTCGTTACTTTTAGTCATAATTCTTTACTTTTCGTCATATTTTAGTTACCTTTCATTATATTAAGTTACATTTAGTTACATCGAAATCGAGTTCCCACCTTCCGAGCCTCTAAAGTTGATCCTAGTGAATTTATGTTCATATTAGATTTTAAGAGTGTCCACTGGACTACTCGGTGTGATTAGTTTAGCCGATTTGTACATTTGATTTTTGGTCGATTTTTCGGGAGATAGGTGAAGGAGAATCAGCCAAAAGACTAGTTCTCGATCTTACCACTGCCATATAAACGAATATGAATTTAAGTTCGAGACCGTCGTTACGTACGACGGAACTCTCACGGGCACACGCTATAGGCGGAGAGACCGCACTTATACAGCGTGACTAGTTATGTATTATTTTAATATCTTGTATATTTTGTGGCTGTGGGCCAGAAAAATTTCGACAGTCAAGACTCTTTCATTAAATCATATATTTCAGATCAGTACATTATTCATATGTTTCTTCTTGGGCATACATTCATACACACGACAAAAGGTTTCCCACACACACGCTCAAGTAGGGCTTACATAGAAGGTGCTTGATTACGTATTGTGGAAATTATTGCCGATAGTTGATCCTTGAATTCGTGAATTCTCTAGCAAAAAGTGGTTTGTTCACTAAGTGAAAAGCATTAAAATTCTGTGGAAAATGGATTGGTATTTATACCTGTTCTGTGACCCTAACCTTGCGTGTTAAATTTTATGCGATAAAACAAAATTTGACCTTGATATTACTTGTCTAATCTAATTCTAATTTTTATTATTTTTTCGTTTTTATTTGACAATTTATTCATTAGCTTTTTATTTAAATTATTTCTGACTAGAATTATTTTATTTTTATTCAGTTTATTTATTAACTTTTTTCTTTTACGTAAATTGTCAATTTTAGGTCAAAGTTTTTGTTATTATGTTATTTTTATGTCAATTAGTGTAGATCTTGGTGCATTTGTTGTTATTTTAATTTACTTTTATGTTTTTTAATTTTATATTTTTAATTATGTATTTTCTCACATTTCAAGGTGGTTATTAGATGTTTATGGATCCGATTTTAAAATTTGCATGTTGTGTTTGCGTGCTGTTTCTAATCCATTTAAACAAAACTTAGTACTAGCCCAACAATAAGAAGGAATTCATTCTACACAACTAAAAAATGAACGTAAAACTAATTGATTAAAATAGGAAGTGACGATGGGTTCTCATCATTGCTTATTATGTAAGATGCAAAATGAAATTATAACCAGAGTGATAAGGGCAACAAACTAAGATCCTATAATTGTGCTAGAAATTAAAACAGAAAACAAGAAGTTCTACAAGAAGGATCAACCGTACCAAGGGATTCAAACCTATTACTCATGGCTGAAGACATGTTAAATAGAAATATATCCTTAATAAAGAAATAAATGAGTCAAGAGGAAATCAAAAATAAAATATTATTTATCAATGCGGAATTTAGTACCTCAGAAAACGGACAAATGGTGTCCACTTTCCGTAAGTATTATAAATCATTATGGAAAAACAATAAAAAATGTCTATTTGACTCTAAAAGGAAGAAGTTGCAAGCTGCAATAAGTGTGGCCAATTTCTGGAAATGAAAGCAATACAGATATTTACTGAAAGAAAGATTTTGGTTAGGAATGATCTTCATGCCGAATTAATATTCTTAAACATTTGTACAAATGAACTAAGCGGCATCAGAGACATCGTAATGGCTCACGCACTCTAACGAATGGGAACACCGAAAAAGGAAATTCTAAAAACTAAAAAGATTTCCAAGAAATGTTTTGAGAGCAAACACAAGTTGAAATACAATTAGCTTTCAAAGATGTAGTGAACATGAGGAAAATATATTTAAAGATTGAAAATATGTGGATAGACGTTATAGAAATACCAATAAATGTACCAACAAAGAAACACTTGTTAGAAGAATACCGAAGATCTTGTATTGGCATAATCAAACCTGAAATACGTAAATGTCAAGCCCAAATTGTCCATCTCCCAGTTATATTTGGTGCTTATTTGTAATTTATATGTCAATTCTTGATAACCTTGGTACAATTTATTGATCGATTTTATTTTATTGTTATGTTTGTTTTCTTCTAGATTTTAGGGTGTTTGTTTGGTGTATGTGTTTAAACTTAAATTATCTTGATGCTGGGTTGTCGTTATATGTACAGATAACTTAAAACAAATTTCAAAAGCCAAAGTGATTTGGCCTAACGGTATTTAAAAATAAAAATTTTATTAAAAATTATATATTTATTTATAATTATGTAAAATCTATAGTACACCGAATCTGTTGAATAGTGATATTTATAAAAAAAATCATTTATAATACAAGAACCGGAACTCTGTGAGACAGCAAATACTGCAAAAGTTTCATCGCGGGAAAAGAAAAAAATAAAAAGCAGAAAAACGCAGCAATCATTTCCATGTAGATATTAAGGTGATTTGTGGCATTCTGAAATTCAATAATTCTGTTATCATAGCAACAGCTTCTGTTATCCAAGTCTCCACAACAGAAGTGGGTAATTTTGCAGCAGAATCTCTTATTGAAAAATTCAAATCCGTTATCAGCTCGCTTGTGTCGACCCGAACACTCTATACAAATATTTTCAATAAATGTCCGTTTCCCTCCATATGATGACCATATCAACATTGTCAGGATCAGAAATATAATTACAAGTTTCATTGAATAATTAAAATATAATCAATTTTAGTTGATATCATAAGTCATTATTAATTAAATTAGTTTTCAAGCAATTAATTAAGATTTTATTTATTTGCACAATTCTATGCAGTGAGAATTTATCAAAATTAAATGTGTTTTTTGGTGAGCATCGAAAGCTTTTTCTTATTTTTGTAAGGCCAAAATATAAGATTTGCATTTTGGCTATTGAAATTCTTATTTTGCGAGTAGTGTTTCCCATCGGTTTTATTGTCTATTTTTTAATTATAAGATAAATAAACAGTGGCGTAGTTAGGGTTTGTGCAATCCGTGGCGACCCTAAACTTTTCCGTCTAAAGATTGTGATCGAGAATTATCAATTGTCAATTTCTCGAAAATTTTCAATGATTCGAGAATTCTAGATTCTCGAGAAAACTTTTTTTAAAAATAGATATTGTTTTCCATTTATTTATGGTCATTAGACAAAAATAATTTTTACATACTTAATTATATTATTGTTTTAAGTTATTAATAGGCTAACAAAATTTTTGAATTCCTAATATTTTTCAGTCATTCTTGATTATTCAGTCGAAAAATTAATATCGTGAGTTAAAAACTTAAGTGAAAATATAACTTAATTGGTTTTAAGTAAATATTTAAAAATGATGTTAATCTGTCGATAATTTTACTTCGTTAAACGAAAGTATATTCAAAACATAATATATAATATATAATATTTGAAACTATTATATAATAAAGACTAACTATCCTGTTTTTAGTATTGATAAAAGCCATAAAATGGAGGAGTGTAGTCATGAAAAATGATGGGAACAATTTTTAAAAATACCCAGTGTTAAAAATACAGCGATATGTAATATATGTAGAAAATATATATCATGCAAAGCACTGAAAACTACTGGACTTCATCGACATTTAAGTGGTTATCATAACATGAAGATAATTATAAAAAAGTGTTGGGACAGGACACAAACGGCCTTGAAGATTGTTTAAATGTATCAGCAATATAGCACAAAACCCAGCGCCAAGATAACTTAAAATACAACATACAGCATTAACTAAACACTCTAAAATTTGAGAGAATATAAATAACTATAAAATCAAAAAATACAAAAGTTAAACAAATACAAATGCATCAAGAACCGCACGAAATTTACTTAAAAATAACATAACAAAAAAATTTGACCAAAAAACGACCATTTATATAAAAGTAGAAAGTTAATGAATAAAACTGAATTAAAATAAAATATTTTTGGTTGGAAAAATTTAATTAAAAAATTTAAGAACAAATTGTCAATTTAAATCAAGAAAATAATAAAAATTAAATTTAGATAAAACAAATAATTTCAATGTCAAATTTGTTTTATTGCAATAAATATAACACACAAGGTTAGGGTCAAATTGTATGTATATATACCAGTAACAAGATGTAAAATTTTATCTTAGGGAAGCAACCTATTAAATCATTTTGGAAAAAGAATTCACAGACCAAGTTACTGAAAAGGTAGGTGCTAGGAGTTGAAAATAATATTTAAAGTTTTTTAAACAAATGAAATTTTATTGCATTTTTTTTATTTAATAACTAGTACTTAAGTAGTAGGATGTGAGCCCGTCAGATACAACCCCCCCCCCCACTAGCTTACGTAATTATTACGTAACATTTGACCTCTGCACGCGCTGTTGCTACCTGGAGATTGACCTTTGTCCACTAGTTGCTACCTAGTAATTGACCTTTGGTGACCTCATGATTACATCACTTGACCACTGGTCAGTGCACACTTATTATGTCACTGGTCACACTTATTATGTCACTACTCGGAGACTAGTTACCTAACTGTTATTATGTCACGTAGTTGTGGACAAACACACCTACCTTCTAGAACCTTCCACACACCTACCATCTTCCACACACCTACCTTCTAGAACCTTCCACACACCTACCAACTTCCACACACCTACCTTCTAGAACCTTCCACACACCTACTAACTTCCACACACCTACCAACTTCCACACACCTACCATCTTCCACACACCTACCTTCTAGAACCTTCCACACACCTACATTCTAGAACCTTCCACACACCTACCTTCTAGAACCTTCCACACACCTACATTCTAGAACCTTCCACACACCTACCTTCTAGAACCTTCCACACACCTACTAACTTCCACACACCTACCAACTTCCACACACCTACCAACTTCCACACACCTACCAACTTCCACACACCTACCAACTTCCACACACCTACAATCTAGAACCTTCCACACACCTACAACCTTAAACACACATACCAACCAACGATCCACACACACACACACCCATCCGCACCCATCAGTACCCATCAGTACCCATCAGTACCCATCAGTACCCATCCGACCGATCCACACCGATCCACACCGATCCACACCGATCCACACCGATCCACACCGATCCACACCGATCCACACCGATCCACACCGATCCACACCGATCCACACCGATCCACACCGATCCGTACCGATCCGTACCGATCCGTACCTATCCGTACCTATCCGCACCGATCCGCGCCCAACACGCCTACAACTACGTCTACGACTAAGTCTACGACTAAGTCGTAGACTTAACAAAATCACTCATATAAAAATTTATTAATATAACAATTTTGAATTTTTCATATTGGACACAGCTCTACATGGAGCTTGCCGTTCTGAGACTCTCCAAAAGCAAAAGATCCAATTGAGTTTCGATATTTCATCTTATTGTTGAGGAACTCTTGACGCAGTTGCAATCGAATTTTCTCTAAATTGTCCTCGGCTCTGATTCCCTTTCATCGGCATTTTCATCCGGCATTGAATCTCCATTGGCTTTTGATGCAGCACCTTTTTAGTGGAAGCTGATCACAAATCTAAGACATCAAAGTAGATTCGGTCATTGGAATTCAGCATTTGATTATCGCCTTTTGACATCTGCCCAGATTTATTATTGATAATTGACATTGATTGTTGAGGTCCATTTCTTTATCGAATATTGAATCTTTATCTGCTTTTATTTCCATCCTTCAGAACTAAGTTTTCAGCAGATTTGGGAAAAATACCATCAGGCTTCTTCATTCTAGATTAATTTGCTACTAAGTGTAGACAGAGAGTTTAATTTTATGCAAAGTTAAACCTTTCCCTGGAAGAGGGTGGAATTCATTAATTAACACAATAAATCACATACACAAGTCAAATGGCAATTTCAACTCAAACATTAATTAAATCGAAATTTTTCAAGATTTACCAAAATACCCGTCTTGTGGTAGTGCCACCGTCTAGCAGAATGTGAAATATTGCTTAGCGCACAATCTTTTAATAAACCTTTCAGGTGAGTTCGATCAACTCCAATCTTTAAAAGTAATTCAGGAGTCTTTGGAGGAAAGGAACCTAAAGAGCCGATGATACAAGTATCAAGCTCCACTTTGAAGTCAGGTTTGGCATCTTGTATTTGCATTTTCAACGAATCGTATTTTTGTAAATTAAGAAGATCTACTAGTGCAAAATTATTAATTGTATCACATGGACATTTCATGTCAACTAAAAATATTTTTTTCCGCACCATGTCAGTGATCATTAAATCTACTCGCTCTTTCGATTCCGGAACAAGTGAACATACATGGTCAACAACAACAATCAAATTTGAATTTTTTTTCGACAAGTGAGACGAAATCAGATCAAGACAATCATTGTGCCTCTCAGAACCAAGAGTCAAATGGATTTTACAAGATTGAATAATATGCGACATTGTTTCGTCTTCAGTGTGACATAATCGACACAGTCTTTTATTACCTTTATTATGTGGTTTTGCATTGATGGACAAAGTATTTGTACGAGCACGATGGATAAAATGCCAAGCAAACTCAGAAATGTCACCTCGATAAATAGCTTTATTAATTTTTGGTGAAAGTTTAATGGCTGAGGCAATGAAATTTGAAGTGCAGCCTTTTTCCCATTTCGAAAGATACGAGTCACAGAGAGCCATGTGCAAGACTTTTGAAGTAGTTTTACGCAAATCAGGAGTAAGAATAAATGTTCCACGTTTTTCTGATGTAATGAAGAGTGAAGGTTGACCTTTAGTGACAATAAACATAATATTAATATCATGTTCTTTCTTAAAAAACGCAATCGCAATTCTAGCTCGCTGAAAACGAGTTTTCTTACCAGAATGCCAAGGTTTTGGCTCTTTCCCATTGATCCAATCAAACGTTTCTTGCAAAGTCGGATTGATAATACCAAGTCGCGGACCAGCTACAAAGTTCAAAGAATCAAGGTTAATTTTTCTCGCAAATTCACAATTAGAAGTAAAAAGTCGGAAAAAGTGTGTTATTGTCTGTGTGTGGTATTCGTCAAGTAGATCAACACAGTTTGCCCCTCCGTTTTCAGTTGAATTATAAAAATAACATACTTCAGAGTGGTTAGGCAAAGACATCATTTTCCTAAAACAATTTCTTAATTGGCTAGTGATGTTTACAGTCAGATTATTGTTGGCATTGGATTTTGCTAGTGCACTTGTTTTAATCTCTCGTGTTCTAAAAGGAAATACTAAACGAGAATGTAAAAAGATTTTGTACGCTTTCAGTTTTTGCCATCCAAGTAAGTCAGAGTCAGCAACTTTCCTAGTATCAGAAACAACTTTCTTAAGAATGTCATATGGACTCTGATCGGTTTCTTCACCCACAGGCACTCCAAGATATTGGTAGAATTCACTTGAAGCTAATCTTTTAATTTTAATGTCATTTATATAAATTTGACTTTCTGTTTCGATAAGAGGAAGTTCGATATAACCGCATTTTTCAGGACGGTATTCAAAGCCAATTTCAGATGCAATTACAACAGCAATGTTTGTTACTCTCTGTAAGTCGTAAGCAGACTTTGATACAAGAGCAATGTCATCAGCGTACGCAAGGATTTTAACTGGAGATTCACCAATCATAAATGGTTCACATTTAGATCGGGATACTGCTTCAAGAACTGGATTAATTGCTAAAGCAAACAATATCATAGAGATAGGACATCCTTGCTTAACACCTTGTCTGATTGCAATATTTGGAGTCAAGATAGGACCACAACTATAGAAAGTACTTGTATCGGAATACATCCTCTCAAGAATAGTCACAAATTCCTCATCAACCCCAACAAATCGAAGTAAAGACCACATGTAGGCATGAGGAACACTCCCAAAAGCATCCTTAATGTCAAGCCAAGCAATAGCAAGTTGAGAGTTCTTGCTGTATTTAGAGTGCTCTAAAGCTGACGAAAGAATTGAATTGTGTTCCACACATCCATCGTGTCTAGAGCCACCTTTCTGACCGATATGCAACAGATTGTTCTTATTTATCCAAAATGTTAAACGATTAGCTAAACAAGAGGCAAACAGTTTGTAGATAACTGAAAGTAGTGCAATTGGACGCCAAGATGACACACTATCATATTTATCACCTTTACCGGGTTTTGGAATTAGCAACGTTTTAAAGGATTTCCAGCTATCTGGTATAACCTTTTTAGAAATAATTTTATTAAATAAAAAAGTTAGTAGTTTACCCTCGGGATCCAGCATCACCAGGTCTCGATATTTTATACCATCAACACCAGGACTTGTGTTGTCAGCTTTCTTGAGCTCAAATAATACCTCAGAATTCGATAAATATTTAAGTTTAAGTTTTTTATCAGAACGATTACAAAATTTAAACACCTTATCCCAAGTTCGGTCTAAAGGAATTTTGTGCTCAAAATTCGTTATAATGTTTTCATATTTAGGTCTAACATCCACATCTACATCATTGATGATCGTGTTTACAGTGGTTTTCATGTCACTGTTGAAATTTTTAATTAAATTACTTTTATTAATTTGAGATTCTACTCTTTCTATATTGCCCAAGTAAGGTTTGTGTGTTGGCACAGTTTTAATAGAAATTTGATCCAAAATTACATCGACGATTTCATCAACATTCATTTTAAATACTTTTATTAAAAGTTGATCAATTTTATTTTTACGTTCTTTTAAATTTTCACTTTCTTTATGATTTTCATTAATTATATTATTTTCTAAGGATTTAACTTTTTTTATTTCACTAACTATTGGAAGGAAGGAGCTTACCACATTACCAATTTGTCTTAAATTCAAACCAACTAAAGGCAAATCATTGGCATAATTTGACATGTAAGAACAAAACAGAATTTTGCTTACTAAACCTGAACCACGAATATCATGTGGGCATTCACCAAGATTTAATACACGATTAGGTGATTCTCTAATTTCATTAATTTTATTTCTTAGAATCTTACAAGTAGACAAATAATTATCATTTCCTAAAAGAGTTGTTGGGTTTAAAAGGTAATATTCATCCGTGTTGTAGTCTATGATAAAAAGAATTTCACGAAATTTTGGAGGTGCTACAATGGCGAATATAACTTGTGCTTTGATAATATTATCATAGTTTAAAAAATCATTTAAATAGCGAGTGCAATCATCCATAATAGCAGTGCACATTGCTGAATTTAGGAATATAAAATTGCTGGGTAAATTTAAATTTTTAAAATATTTTGTGATAATTTCATCATTAATTGAAAAATTAATTAAATTTAAATTTTTACAGATCTCATTTGTTATTTGTAGTTTAAATGATTTTAAAGTTTCATTGATTTTAGTAAATGAGAGGATATTACCAAAGAAGAATCTCTCGAGAAATTCAATAAACGCAGAAGCAAAAAAATGTGGATCTTCCGATCTAAACGAGAAGTGAGTCTGGTTATGATTAACAATAAAATTGACTTTCGCAGTAGAAATGAAGAATTTATTCAGATAATCAGTCATGCTTTCACCAATACTGACAAGTCTCTCATTTAAGACTCTGCCTTGAAAGTTTAAGATGTAGCTGCGCTCGAATACAGGGGAAAATATATACAGACACCAGTGTGGGTTGTTTGGAATGACAGCAATTACATACTTTACTCTCGTAAATTGCCTAAATGTGACGTTTTCTCTTATAAATTGATTATTATGTGCAATAAGATTCAACGTCAATTCAGGAGACAATACGGTTATATAATTTTTATTACTAAACCATTCTTTTATTAAAGAAGGTACACATGAATTCTCATTTTGGAGAGAATCTTTATAAGGAAGTGCTACTTTTGGTGGTCTTGTTACATTCTGGAAGCGTTTAAAAATAGGCAGTGTCGTTATACCACCCCAGAGACTTTTGGTGGATTCTGAAATTTAGTAGTTTGGAATCGATGGACATTTTTACGTATTGTTTCAATAAAGTTGTTGGGAAATGTTTGCCATTCTTGGCTTATCAGCATAGCATACGCGCAGATGTAAGGTCCACAATCGTAATTATTATCCTGGTAAACAAGGTTATCATGGGGGTGAAAGGTTACAGCAGCTTTGAGATCAAAAAGATTATTTAAAGCCATCGTGATTTTAAGTGCACTTGACTTATTAATAAGGTTATGCCGTTTACGGAGAATTGGGTCAACAAAATAGGAAATTTTAGTCAATTTACAGTAAACAAAAAGGATCCAATGAGATTCATTGATGTTAAGAGGGCATAATATTATTTGCGCTTTAAAAAGATTATCTGGCATTGGAAATATTTCGTCTTTGCAATTCGAACTTAAAATTTCAACGATAAAACATTTGACCGGTGCAAAGTTTGGATTACCAATGTGACTCTCAAGATAATAGTCAATATCATCATCGGTAAACCAGATTTTGGGGTCGCGTTCAGGAAAAAAGTAATTAATTATAGTGCTATCTGCATCAGTCTCTTCAGAGATTGGAACAGATATTGAAACTGATGCAGGCACTTCCCTTCATTTAGATTTTTGTGCCTTGGGTTTTACAGCTTGTTTTGATGTTATTTTTTTCAGAGGTTTATCTATAGTAACTGGCTCAGTTTCGTCAATGTCTGTTGGGAAAGTATCCAACTGACCAACTATAACTGTGTCAGGAGTAGGATTGACCGGTTCCACTATTAAGATATTTAAGTTTTCATTAGGAGATACGTCTATATTATTGTCTACAACTGCTTCTCGCTCTTCAAAAAGTTCATTTGACTGAATGAGCTTAGTTATGAAATCACTCATTTTTAGTGTACAAATTTTTCTACAATTGAAGGGTATGCGATAGTTAAAATTATCTTTATTTAGAAATCGTTTTTTGTCCCTAATAATAAAATAAAGCATTCTCTTTGCTTTAACCAAATCATATACATCATTGTCGATTTCTATGTTATTAATTTTTTCACCTAAACTAGTTAGAAATTTCAGTTGGTCGGATTTGGTAGTATAAGATTGGTCAATCACCCAAGAAAGTTATTGATTTCAATTATAGTTTCAGGACAAATAATATTGTGGATTCTGTCAATTTCACCAGACAATTTCCATTGTTTGAGCTTCAAAAGTTTTTCTTTACAACTTGAACTATAATCGGAAGAAGAAGGAATCAATTCAATCAATTTTGGAGCCCACAATTCAATATTATCAAGATTTAAGAAAGCACAAGTCTCAAGATCTAGAATTGAGTGCATTAACAAACAATTAACAATATAGTTTTGAACATAATTTTCATAAGTTCCGTTTGTTGAAGTATCAAAATTGCCTTTTAAATTTAGGTAATTTAAATGAAAAATTATATCAACCAGTTTCTCTGGAGACTTTGGTTGACATAAAAGAGAATTTAAAAGATTATCATATTCAGATAAACCAAAGAGACTAAACAAACCAAGGTTAAACATGATATCGGATTCAGATTCTACTTGTGGAAACTGAGAATCATTTAATTTATCAATCTTAACAAATTTACCCCCACAAATGAGATCTGTTGAGGAAATGTTTCTTCAATTTTAAATTTATTAATTAAATTAATTAATTTTTCAGGGTTTTCATCTATGCTTTTTTTTTCGATGAAAAAAAGTTCCTGAATTTCTGGGAATGAGTTAAATAGTTCTTTAATTTGTGAACGGGACAGTTCAGTAATTTTTTGGCCCAACTCACCCTCGATCTCAAAACTATTTAACAAATCCAACATTAAAAAATCACCATCCTTATATTTAATTTGGGATTTAACCAAATAGTCGGGTAGGCTATTTTTAATTTTTAATGAAGTAATTATTTTATTTATTTGTTCCTCTCTGACTGTAACATTACTAATATTAGTTGTCTCAGCCAGTTTATCTGAAAGAACAAATAAAAACTTCTTTATCGATAAAGAAGCAGGGATAAATTTATTTGTATTGTAATTTTTAACAATCTTTGAGTTTATTAAAGATGTTTTGATTTTTAAGTTTTTAGTAATTTTAGATTTTACTTTACTACTATTATAAAAATCAATTGTAACACATATATTATTATTTCTAAAAAAGAAATTTTTAAATCCAGCTATATTTAGGGATTATCTATTTTAGAAATTTTGGTCAACTCGATATTTAATACCTCAGATTTCTTTTCTGATTCTTTACTTTTCAATAAAGCAAATAAATTGGGAAATAGCTTAAAAAACTGTTGCCTCTCTTTGGAATCTAAAACTCTAACAAATAGCGAAAATTTTACTCTAGAAGTATGCTCTATTGTCTTTTTAGAAACTTTCTTAGAAGGAACAATTTTAGTTGGTATTTTCCTAATCAAATCTTCTTCTGATAACTTAAGACAAGGAACCTTATCTTGGACTAAAAGAGCTGAAGGAAGTTCACTAACAAGATTAGTCTTAACAATTGAAAGAGGTTCCTTAACATGACTAGTTTTAAAAATACAATTTAATTTATTATTATTGTCAAAACCACCATTCAAACCAGATATAAGATAATTTAAAGTATTAACAATAGAATCCATCTTACCGTTCAGAAGCTCATTACTTCTTTCCAATGCATGAAATCTTTCATTAATCTGGAAAACAGGCATATCTTCAGAAGACACACGAGAGCCAGGCACTGATTCATTCCGAAATTCCTCTTCCTGCTTCGATTTTGCATTAAGTTGTTCGAAAAAACGCTGAAAAAGAGCAGCAAATTCTCCGATTTCGATTTTCATAACGTTAATTTTAAAAATAACGTGCAACTTCTTATGTAATATTCTAAAATCAAAAGGATTATTAGGTAATAAAAAATTTACGTAAGATTTTTTTGGTTTCGAAAAAGTGTTATTATGTTATTACTTAACATTTGACCTCTGCACGCGCTGTTGCTACCTGGAGATTGACCTTTGTCCACTAGTTGCTACCTAGTAATTGACCTTTGGTCAGTGACCTCATGATTACATCACTTGACCACTGGTCAGTGCACACTTATTATGTCACTGGTCAGTGCACACTTATTATGTCACTGGTCACACTTATTAAGTCACTACTCGGAGACTAGTTACCTAACTGTTATTATGTCACGTAGTTGTGGACCAACACACCTACCTTCTAGAACCTTCCACACACCTACATTCTAGAACCTTCCACACACCTACCTTCTAGAACCTTCCACACACCTACATTCTAGAACCTTCCACACACCTACCTTCTAGAACCTTCCACACACCTACCAACTTCCACACACCTACCTTCTAGAACCTTCCACACACCTACTAACTTCCACACACCTACCAACTTCCACACACCTACCAACTTCCACACACCTACAATCTAGAACCTTCCACACACCTACAACCTTAAACACACATCAGTACCCATCAGTACCCATCAGTACCCATCAGTACCCATCAGTACCCATCAGTACCCATCAGTACCCATCAGTACCCATCAGTACCCATCAGTACCATCAGTACCCATCAGTACCCATCAGTACCCATCAGTACCCATCAGTACCCATCAGTACCCATCAGTACCCATCAGTACCCATCAGTACCCATCAGTACCCATCAGTACCCATCAGTACCCATCAGTACCCATCAGTACCCATCAGTACCCATCAGTACCCATCAGTACCCATCCGACCGATCCACACCGATCCACACCGATCCACACCGATCCACACCGATCCACACCGATCCACACCGATCCACACCGATCCACACCGATCCACACCGATCCGTACCTATCCGTACCTATCCGTACCTATCCGTACCTATCCGTACCTATCCGCACCGATCCGCGCCCAACACGCCTACAACTACGTCTACGACTAAGTCGTAGACTTAACAAAATCACTCACTAGTACTAT
This sequence comes from Schmidtea mediterranea, assembly GCA_022537955.1. Classification (NCBI taxonomy): domain Eukaryota; kingdom Metazoa; phylum Platyhelminthes; order Tricladida; family Dugesiidae; genus Schmidtea; species Schmidtea mediterranea. The sequence continues at coordinate 84,807,328 of CM039680.1, forward strand.
TGGTATTATTATTATACTTTTTACTTCATATAAACGTATGAGTTTCGTTTACCTCATTGATTCATGTTACTTACATGTGATATATTAAAAAATTATATTTACATGAAATTTTCAATTGTTAATTATATTATTACATAAAAAATTATAAAATAATCATTAAACATAATAAATTAAGATCAAACTCGTCTTAAAAATAAATGTTCAATTCTAAATTATTTAGCTTACTGACTATTTTGTTAGTAGTATATTACATAACAATTTTATCAAAATAATCATAAAACTTTAATAATTTTCATGAAAATTTAAGTTTAAAAGCACTATATTCATAGTTTATTTAATTAAAAGTCATTCAAAACTTAAATTTGAACACTGGATTTACAATATTTTAAGAAAATTATTCAACAAGTTTAAAATTTCAACTAAATATAAAAAATTATACAAGACTTACTTTACCAATTTCTATAAAATTTTAAATTTACATCAAATAAAATATATAGATTTATATTCTATTAAAAAATTTAATTATTAAAATAAAAAATAATTCGCCCACGATAGGAGTTGAACCCCTCAACGAATTATTACCGACACCACTGATGTAAGAATTTTGAAAATAACTCATTCAAGATAGGATTTAAACATTGGATTAGTTTATGAAAATAATTAATAGGATTATTTACATGTAAATACTTAACCAAATTCTATAAATTTATAGCAAATATACTGTTTCTAATGAAAATTCAATATTTTGATAATAATTCACGTTGTTAGTCGGATACTAATTTACAAGTTCATTCGACTCTATAAATTATTAGCGATACCATCAACTAAATTCGTTGTGTTTTTAGTGTTTTTATGAAAATAAGTCACTGGGTTTACAAATGAAAGTAACCGATAATTTCGGACATTAAAGCTTTATTTAGCCAAAACTGATTAAATAACCATTAAAAAATTCATCAGGTGATACCTATTAAATATTTCAATAATTTATGATTCAAACTATGTATATTATAATACTTTTCGATAAATTTATGGATAAACTATTACATGGTTCGTTATAAAGTTATTTAAAAGGTTAAGAATTTTAACCCTAAATAACGAAAGATAACTTTTAACCCTAAAAGATGAAATATAACTTTTAACCCTATGTGATTAAAAGTTATAACATTATGTAAACCAATAATTACTAAATACCAAGTAAACACATGTCTTTAATAAAGAATAGTTGGTAAAAAGCATACATATATTTAAAAATCGTTGACAATTTTTAAGTACCTGTTAAAAATGATTTGAAAATATGAATAAATATATGAATATTAAATTGAAAATCTCTATTGAAATTAAAAAGTATATAAATTTGTTAATCGTCAATAAACTCGTAAAATTATTGATTGATTAAATGCAATTGTTAATTAGAAATATTATTGACTGAACTTATTTTTTAATAGAAAGTTATTCTTGAAATAACATAAAAATCATATTTCAATAAGTTTTCTTTAAATTAATTTTGAAAAAGTAGAAACCACATACTTTATTTTGATTGGCTGTTACTATTGACAACGACATTATTTTGCGATAAATTTAATCGCTAAACTCAAAATACTAATAAATTTATTAAAATTATTACAGTTTTCTTGAAAATAATTTGAAAACATACAAACTATTTTTCAATAAACTTATTATTATTTAACTAAAACCGGTTGTTGAAAATACTAATAAATTTATCAATTAAAATTTTAATGAAAATAATAATTTGAAAATGAAATTATAGAATACTTGATTTTGATTGGTTAATTCTATTTATTACCAATGACAACGACTCAAATTAATTCAAATTTTAATGTTCAAATTATTTTCTAAATATTATTGGTACCGCATTGATAGGAAATCTTGCTATTCAATCGAACATAATTTCATTAATCTTTTTAAATAAATAAACAAAAGTCATTTAAAATTATTATAATGTTGAACTTGTTGCTAATCACCGACTTATTTAAAATTTATCCGAATCTAATTATATGCATTGTAAAACACTACAAGTAATAATTCTTTGATGCTCCTATTAACATTACAACTTTTACATGCTGGACCAATACATTTTCCTGTAAAATGGTCTAACCTTATTTACTATGTTCTTATTACACAATATTCACAATTATCAAATGAATATTCTTCAAAATTCATAGTTTTAACCAATGAAATGATGGTAACTTGTCATATCAGTGAAGTTGTTGATTAATAAGAATCCATCAGAAATTGGCAAATGTTTTTGAAAATGTTATCTTTTGGTAAAATAGATAACGAAACTAGGTGTTTTCGTTTTTAAACTCCAAATATTTATCTTTTGGTAATGTATATAGCGTAGTACCCAACTGATTTTTCTTACATAATTGGTGTTTTTCAAAGGATTTTGGCTTACGAAATCCATTTAAACAATTTTCACACCATTTGCAACAAATTCGAACATTACAATCATTATTTTTATGACAATTCATCAAGGATTGTAAATTAGTTACTGTTGTATAATGATATTTTTCACCCTCCTTTATCAATAATAAATAAATTTAATCCAATCCAGTTACTTTTGTTCGGTAAATTATATTTAAATATGGATGCTTCGTTATAAGTTCTTCTCTATCCTCAAAATTTTCGTTAAATCATTACATTAATTGCTAAACCAGGATATTTCTTCACAAAAGTTGGGATATCACACAGTTTCATTGTCATATCGTTAGGATCGTATACGGTAAATATTTTCTTGGTCTATCTTTCTTGATTTTATCAGATTTCAATACAGCCAAAACACTATATATGAAACATAAATTATTGGTATTTTGTACGTTAACTATTACCTTTTTACATATTAGAGCTTTAGGTGTTGGAATATAACAATGTCCAGATAACCTAGATATATTAGAAACTTTGGTTACCTTGAAATTTATTTCTAATATTCGGTTTATTTTCAAACTACTTCTGTTCATTCAACAATCTTTTCATTTATTTTCTTTGTACCAATGTCAAGAAAAGTTGTAGTCACTGAAGCAGCGTGATTTGATATACTATCTATTTTGAGTTCCCCATCTTTTTCAAATTCTACTTGGACTTCAAATTGAACTTTTGAATGTTTCATTTCATTGAATGTAATTTTTAATTTTTTCCAAAAGAGAAGAACTATTTCCTATAAAAATATATACTAATTATCCCTATTAAAAGTTTAACAATTTATTGAACTACACATACTTTTCTTCAATACGAAATGAATTTAACAGTATAAGAAAACAATATTTGTTAGCATATTAATAAAAATTGATATACTTTAATGTCCAAATGGATATCCAACCACCTTAAAATCTTCGATAAAATTTTAATGAATTTCTATTATAGTATCAATAAATACCACAAATCATCGACAAAAAGGATAAATCTACTCAATCTTTGAATTTATCTTCGATTCACCTAAAATCTATCATGTTACCAGTAAAGATTGCATTAATAAGCTACAATTTACTGACAATAATTCTACATATAAAGCTAATTATTGATTTCTCTACTTTACATTGGATTTAACCCCTAAAGTTACTGTAATTTAATGAATTACCACATTGAAATTTGTTTACATAAATCCTGCAATAGCTAGATTTATTAAAATGCAGTAAGAATCTTTAATGAATTTCTCTTACATGCAATAGTAAGACCCTAATATCCCAACAAATATTTGATTAAGACTCCTCAATCGTAACCAATTATTAAACTTATCACATTTATTTGGTAAATTACCGATCATTAAAAACTCTACTTTTATCTGTACATACTTAATATTTAACCATAATATTCTCCTTAAAATTGATATATTACTGAGCATTTCATGTAAAACTCTACATTTCTCTGCACATACTCAATATTTAGCGAAAATATCTACTTTAAATCGATATATTACTGATCATTAAAAACCCTATATTTATCGATACAAACTCAATATTTAGCCATAATTTATCCCTTAAAATTGATATATTACTGATCATTAAAACCATATATTTATCTACACATACTCAATATTTAGCCATAATTTATCCCTTAAAATTGATATATTACTGAGCATTTCATGTAAAACTCTACATTTCTCTACACATACTCAATATTTAGCGAAAATATCTACTTTAAATCGATATATTACTGATCATTAAAACCATATATTTATCTACACATACTCAATATTTACCCATAATTTATCCCTTAAAATTGATATATTACTGATAATTTTCATGTAAAATCTAACATTGAATGATTATTTCTACTCAATATTTACCGTTGATTAATTTCTTTTAACACTGTATAAAATGATATACAAATTATTATTACGTCATAATAAATCGATTAAATTTCTCACTCAATATTTCCCTTAGTAACTTACTACATCTAAACTCGATATTTAAACTTGTAAAGCATACTAGAATTGATCAAACTCCCAATCCATAGTGATAAATCTAACCTTTCAATTATATCTAAATCTCTGAAATATTCATATGTTGGAATACTCTCTCTAAAATCGATACAGTTCTCTTAAAAGTTTACGTCAAATTCTCAATAAATTCTTCAATTGAACTTCGATTAGATATAAAATTCATGAAAACTATATCGAAAATCCTAAATTTAAACTAAAGTATTTAACATATATACTAAGTGGACATATATGATAAATTAATATACTAGCTATTATTCAATACATTATTACAAGTTTTAGTCTAATTAAACACAATTTCCATATTGAAGCCAATTTAACGATAAAAAATATTTAATCGAATATCAAAAGTTGATAACTAACTCTTAAATAACCAAAGAAGTAGTATTTTCAAATTGAATACTAGTATTAATCCTGAAATATAATTTCTTAATAGTTTTAATGTCCAAAAGTTTGGTTCATTTAATTTTCTTAATCAAATTTTCCCTCTAAATGATTACTCAAATTTCTAAATAAGTATCATTTGTGTATATGTACCCATAAAATTATTTAAAATCTGTACAATTATTGTTATCAACCTAAGATCAGCTTTTATTTATTTCAAATAATATAGTTGAAAGTAATCATTTTGATGGATTATTTTGATAATTTATTTTGTTTTAGTTTACTTTTGAGGCAGACTTTTAAATTTATTTAACCGCAATATTTAAATATTTGTAAATAATTGATACAATAAAATATTTACATAATTATATGAAATTTACCTAAAATATAACACACACACACAAGCTTCTTGGAATGGTTCTATTGAACTAAAACTTAATTTCTTTCTAAAACATCATTTTTATTAATTAATTTAATTAGTCATAATAATTGAATATTTTTGTTGTTTTAATAGAATTATATCACAAATTTTAAATATTATTTACCGCAGTTTTTAAATTCGAAACTAATTAAATCTTCACAATAAATTATTTACATAAATTACTAGAAATTTTAATAAATAACACAAAATATATTAAGAATATTAACATATATTTTTTAGCATAGGCTACTAGAATACTAAAATATTATCCGAATGATAAATTGATCATTAAAATTGATAAAAGTCGATAATAATACTAGTATTCAATTTGAAAATACTACTTCTTTGGTTATTTAAGAGTTAGTTATCAACTTTTGATATTCGATTAAATATTTTTTATCGTTAAATTGGCTTCAATATGGAAATTGTGTTTAATTAGACTAAAACTTGTAATAATGTATTGAATAATAGCTAGTATATTAATTTATCATATATGTCCACTTAGTATATATGTTAAATACTTTAGTTTAAATTTAGGATTTTCGATATAGTTTTCATGAATTTTATATCTAATCGAAGTTCAATTGAAGAATTTATTGAGAATTTGACGTAAACTTTTAAGAGAACTGTATCGATTTTAGAGAGAGTATTCCAACATATGAATATTTCAGAGATTTAGATATAATTGAAAGGTTAGATTTATCACTATGGATTGGGAGTTTGATCAATTCTAGTATGCTTTACAAGTTTAAATATCGAGTTTAGATGTAGTAAGTTACTAAGGGAAATATTGAGTGAGAAATTTAATCGATTTATTATGACGTAATAATAATTTGTATATCATTTTATACAGTGTTAAAAGAAATTAATCAACGGTAAATATTGAGTAGAAATAATCATTCAATGTTAGATTTTACATGAAAATTATCAGTAATATATCAATTTTAAGGGATAAATTATGGGTAAATATTGAGTATGTGTAGATAAATATATGGTTTTAATGATCAGTAATATATCGATTTAAAGTAGATATTTTCGCTAAATATTGAGTATGTGTAGAGAAATGTAGAGTTTTACATGAAATGCTCAGTAATATATCAATTTTAAGGGATAAATTATGGCTAAATATTGAGTATGTGTAGATAAATATATGGTTTTAATGATCAGTAATATATCAATTTTAAGGGATAAATTATGGCTAAATATTGAGTTTGTATCGATAAATATAGGGTTTTTAATGATCAGTAATATATCGATTTAAAGTAGATATTTTCGCTAAATATTGAGTATGTGCAGAGAAATGTAGAGTTTTACATGAAATGCTCAGTAATATATCAATTTTAAGGAGAATATTATGGTTAAATATTAAGTATGTACAGATAAAAGTAGAGTTTTTAATGATCGGTAATTTACCAAATAAATGTGATAAGTTTAATAATTGGTTACGATTGAGGAGTCTTAATCAAATATTTGTTGGGATATTAGGGTCTTACTATTGCATGTAAGAGAAATTCATTAAAGATTCTTACTGCATTTTAATAAATCTAGCTATTGCAGGATTTATGTAAACAAATTTCAATGTGGTAATTCATTAAATTACAGTAACTTTAGGGTTAAATCCAATGTAAAGTAGAGAAATCAATAATTAGCTTTATATGTAGAATTATTGTCAGTAAATTGTAGCTTATTAATGCAATCTTTACTGGTAACATGATAGATTTTAGGTGAATCGAAGATAAATTCAAAGATTGAGTAGATTTATCCTTTTTGTCGATGATTTGTGGTATTTATTGATACTATAATAGAAATTCATTAAAATTTTATCGAAGATTTTAAGGTGGTTGGATATCCATTTGGACATTAAAGTATATCAATTTTTATTAATATGCTAACAAATATTGTTTTTCTTATACTGTTAAATTCATTTCGTATTGAAGAAAAGTATGTGTAGTTCAATAAATTGTTAAACTTTTAATAGGGATAATTAGTATATATTTTTATAGGAAATAGTTCTTCTCTTTTGGAAAAAATTAAAAATTACATTCAATGAAATGAAACATTCAAAAGTTCAATTTGAAGTCCAAGTAGAATTTGAAAAAGATGGGGAACTCAAAATAGATAGTATATCAAATCACGCTGCTTCAGTGACTACAACTTTTCTTGACATTGGTACAAAGAAAATAAATGAAAAGATTGTTGAATGAACAGAAGTAGTTTGAAAATAAACCGAATATTAGAAATAAATTTCAAGGTAACCAAAGTTTCTAATATATCTAGGTTATCTGGACATTGTTATATTCCAACACCTAAAGCTCTAATATGTAAAAAGGTAATAGTTAACGTACAAAATACCAATAATTTATGTTTCATATATAGTGTTTTGGCTGTATTGAAATCTGATAAAATCAAGAAAGATAGACCAAGAAAATATTTACCGTATACGATCCTAACGATATGACAATGAAACTGTGTGATATCCCAACTTTTGTGAAGAAATATCCTGGTTTAGCAATTAATGTAATGATTTAACGAAAATTTTGAGGATAGAGAAGAACTTATAACGAAGCATCCATATTTAAATATAATTTACCGAACAAAAGTAACTGGATTGGATTAAATTTATTTATTATTGATAAAGGAGGGTGAAAATATCATTATACAACAGTAACTAATTTACAATCCTTGATGAATTGTCATAAAAATAATGATTGTAATGTTCGAATTTGTTGCAAATGGTGTGAAAATTGTTTAAATGGATTTCGTAAGCCAAAATCCTTTGAAAAACACCAATTATGTAAGAAAAATCAGTTGGGTACTACGCTATATACATTACCAAAAGATAAATATTTGGAGTTTAAAAACGAAAACACCTAGTTTCGTTATCTATTTTACCAAAAGATAACATTTTCAAAAACATTTGCCAATTTCTGATGGATTCTTATTAATCAACAACTTCACTGATATGACAAGTTACCATCATTTCATTGGTTAAAACTATGAATTTTGAAGAATATTCATTTGATAATTGTGAATATTGTGTAATAAGAACATAGTAAATAAGGTTAGACCATTTTACAGGAAAATGTATTGGTCCAGCATGTAAAAGTTGTAATGTTAATAGGAGCATCAAAGAATTATTACTTGTAGTGTTTTACAATGCATATAATTAGATTCGGATAAATTTTAAATAAGTCGGTGATTAGCAACAAGTTCAACATTATAATAATTTTAAATGACTTTTGTTTATTTATTTAAAAAGATTAATGAAATTATGTTCGATTGAATAGCAAGATTTCCTATCAATGCGGTACCAATAATATTTAGAAAATAATTTGAACATTAAAATTTGAATTAATTTGAGTCGTTGTCATTGGTAATAAATAGAATTAACCAATCAAAATCAAGTATTCTATAATTTCATTTTCAAATTATTATTTTCATTAAAATTTTAATTGATAAATTTATTAGTATTTTCAACAACCGGTTTTAGTTAAATAATAATAAGTTTATTGAAAATAGTTTGTATGTTTTCAAATTATTTTCAAGAAAACTGTAATAATTTTAATAAATTTATTAGTATTTTGAGTTTAGCGATTAAATTTATCGCAAAATAATGTCGTTGTCAATAGTAACAGCCAATCAAAATAAAGTATGTGGTTTCTACTTTTTCAAAATTAATTTAAAGAAAACTTATTGAAATATGATTTTTATGTTATTTCAAGAATAACTTTCTATTAAAAAATAAGTTCAGTCAATAATATTTCTAATTAACAATTGCATTTAATCAATCAATAATTTTACGAGTTTATTGACGATTAACAAATTTATATACTTTTTAATTTCAATAGAGATTTTCAATTTAATATTCATATATTTATTCATATTTTCAAATCATTTTTAACAGGTACTTAAAATTGTCAACGATTTTTAAATATATGTATGCTTTTTACCAACTACTCTTTATTAAAGACATGTGTTTACTTGGTATTTAGTAATTATTGGTTTACATAATGTTATAACTTTTAATCACATAGGGTTAAAAGTTATATTTCATCTTTTAGGGTTAAAAGTTATCTTTCGTTATTTAGGGTTAAAATTCTTAACCTTTTAAATAACTTTATAACGAACCATGTAATAGTTTATCCATAAATTTATCGAAAAGTATTATAATATACATAGTTTGAATCATAAATTATTGAAATATTTAATAGGTATCACCTGATGAATTTTTTAATGGTTATTTAATCAGTTTTGGCTAAATAAAGCTTTAATGTCCGAAATTATCGGTTACTTTCATTTGTAAACCCAGTGACTTATTTTCATAAAAACACTAAAAACACAACGAATTTAGTTGATGGTATCGCTAATAATTTATAGAGTCGAATGAACTTGTAAATTAGTATCCGACTAACAACGTGAATTATTATCAAAATATTGAATTTTCATTAGAAACAGTATATTTGCTATAAATTTATAGAATTTGGTTAAGTATTTACATGTAAATAATCCTATTAATTATTTTCATAAACTAATCCAATGTTTAAATCCTATCTTGAATGAGTTATTTTCAAATTCTTACATCAGTGGTGTCGGTAATAATTCGTTGAGGGGTTCAACTCCTATCGTGGGCGAATTATTTTTTATTTTAATAATTAAATTTTTTAATAGAATATAAATCTATATATTTTATTTGATGTAAATTTAAAATTTTATAGAAATTGGTAAAGTAAGTCTTGTATAATTTTTATATTTAGTTGAAATTTTAAACTTGTTGAATAATTTTCTTAAAATATTGTAAATCCAGTGTTCAAATTTAAGTTTTGAATGACTTTTAATTAAATAAACTATGAATATAGTGCTTTTAAACTTAAATTTTCATGAAAATTATTAAAGTTTTATGATTATTTTGATAAAATTGTTATGTAATATACTACTAACAAAATAGTCAGTAAGCTAAATAATTTAGAATTGAACATTTATTTTTAAGACGAGTTTGATCTTAATTTATTATGTTTAATGATTATTTTATAATTTTTTATGTAATAATATAATTAACAATTGAAAATTTCATGTAAATATAATTTTTTAATATATCACATGTAAGTAACATGAATCAATGAGGTAAACGAAACTCATACGTTTATATGAAGTAAAAAGTATAATAATAATACCAATAGTACTAGTGAGTGATTTTGTTTTCATGTAAAATTTCATGTAAATATAATTTTTTAATATATCACATGTAAGTAACATGAATCAATGAGGTAAACGAAACTCATACGTTTATATGAAGTAAAAAGTATAATAATAATACCAATAGTACTAGTGAGTGATTTTGTTAAGTCTACGACTTAGTCGTAGACTTAGTCGTAGACTTAGTCGTAGACTTAGTCGTAGACGTAGTTGTAGGCGTGTTGGGCGCGGATCGGTGCGGATAGGTACGGATCGGTACGGATCGGTACGGATCGGTGTGGATCGGTGTGGATCGGTGTGGATCGGTGTGGATCGGTGTGGATCGGTGTGGATCGGTGTGGATCGGTGTGGATCGGTGTGGATCGGTGTGGATCGGTGTGGATCGGTGTGGATCGGTCGGATGGGTACTGATGGGTACTGATGGGTACTGATGGGTACTGATGGGTACTGATGGGTGCGGATGGGTGTGTGCGTGTGTGGATCGTTGGTTGGTATGTGTGTTTAAGGTTGTAGGTGTGTGGAAGGTTCTAGATTGTAGGTGTGTGGAAGTTGGTAGGTGTGTGGAAGTTGGTAGGTGTGTGGAAGTTAGTAGGTGTGTGGAAGTTGGTAGGTGTGTGGAAGTTGGTAGGTGTGTGGAAGGTTCTAGAAGGTAGGTGTGTGGAAGGTTCTAGAAGGTAGGTGTGTGGAAGGTTCTAGAATGTAGGTGTGTGGAAGGTTCTAGAAGGTAGGTGTGTGGAAGTTGGTAGGTGTGTGGAAGGTTCTAGAAGGTAGGTGTGTGGAAGGTTCTAGAAGGTAGGTGTGTTGGTCCACAACTACGTGACATAATAACAGTTAGGTAACTAGTCTCCGAGTAGTGACTTAATAAGTGTGACCAGTGACATAATAAGTGTGCACTGACCAGTGACATAATAAGTGTGCACTGACCAGTGGTCAAGTGATGTAATCATGAGGTCACTGACCAAAGGTCAATTACTAGGTAGCAACTAGTGGACAAAGGTCAATCTCCAGGTAGCAACAGCGCGTGCAGAGGTCAAATGTTACGTAATAATTACGTAAGCTAGTGGGGGGGGTTGTATCTGACGGGCTCACATCCTACTACTTACTTATATTTAATACAAATTCTTCTGTCCTTTGGGAAAATATATTAATTACGGCATCATAAAGATTTTCTGTGGATTTAAGGGTATCAATTAGTTCCTTTTATATTGAAATTACGGCCAATGAACTTAATCTTTCCGATCCCATTTTGTTGCGAGCGTAATTTTTAATTCTTTTCATAATTGAGAAAACTCGTTCTGCTGTTGCTGTTATTGGTGTAATTGTTAAAACCAGATTACAAAGTTTTGTATATTCATTAAAACAATTGTCTAAGTCACAATTCCTCATAAAGCTAAGAATTTCATCAGCATATTTTTTGTTCTTAATGTCTGAATCACAAAATATAACTTTGAGTTCAGGTTCAAGCATTTGAATATCAAAATATTGCATATAATTAATTATTAAGTTGTTTATAAGGTCCACTGGAAATTGTTTTTGAAAAATTTTCTATTGGCTGGTATCAGTTAATTAAATGAATTTAATTTGTTTCAATGAATCAAAGCGATTTTCCAATTCCGAAATCATTTTTTGACCAATTTTATTAATTAATACTTTATAATGCTGTGAAATATTTTTCGCAGAAAGTTTTCTTTTTAGCGATGCTAGTTGCAGAATATTGAGCTCCAAGTTAATTATCTCAAAATGTTCTTCGAATTTCTGAATCATTAACTCATCTATCATATTTTTAAACTCTGTAATTTTTCGAATACAGTAGGATATATCATAGATCTTTTTTTGTAATATATCGTATAAAACTTCAGATTGTGGAAAGATTTCGTATTCTCACTCAATATTTTTTCAGTCACTACGTTAGAAATAGCATTGATTAGATAATTCTGAACATCACTTGATAATCCGGAAAAAACAGTGGTATTATCCAAATGTTCTTTTATAAGCGGATTATATTTAGAAAGTAAATTTATGATTTCAATGTAATTTCCTCTGTTAATTGAAGCTGCTGATTCATCATTTCCACGAAAGGCAAATTCCTGTTGTCCTAGAAAGCACACTGCATCAATTAACCAACTAAGGATCTGTCTATTTTTTTAAACTTTTTCATTAAACTGCTGCACAGAAATTTTTCTCATTGTATCTATTTGATTATCAATTCTCTGTTGTGTGCCAAATTTTTCAAAGCAATTATACACTGTAGATGTGAGGCTGAAGCTGCGTGCCTTTTTACCGCCTTTTCAAAATTATTTAAATCAGAAAACCCAACTTTGTCATTCCATTCATTTTTCTCATGTTTAAATAACAAACATGACCAACAATATAGGACACAAAATGATTTGCACCCTGTTAACCATTCAATTTGTTGATACTTATCTGTTGAAAAATGTTGGACACATTTTTTTGTTCTGATTCTTAAATTTTCCAAAGATGGTGTTGGCTTGCCATTCTTAATTATTTCCATTTTATCATCAAACAATCTTGAACCAAATGATTGTTCAAATAACTTTTCTATTATGCAATTGCAGTTATCATCCTCCATATTACTTTTATTCAATAAAGTTCTGTTAAATAGGGGATTATATTTAGTTTATAATATTATTTGCAGAATATTGAAAATGCTTACCAAAATCAATTTAACTTTTAAAATATGAATAACGATAAAAAACGATAAAAAAAACAATAAATAAAAGTATACAGCTATATTATAATTATTTATAATTAAATATGTACCGACCTACTATAAGAAATTTTGTTCTACTTATTAACTGACAAATCAGTCAAAGTAATTATAAAATTTATTCGTTTTTTTTTCTTTACAATTTCATCATGTTGTTCTTTCTGTGAAAATATCATTTGACCTATAACATTTTAAAGGAAATTAAGGGAAAAAAGTTGGAAACTGCGTGGGAAGCATTGCTTCCGTTGCTTCCATGGACGCTTCGTCACTGATATATACTGATGTGCTTTGACCAATTTTCAGTCTTATTTTTCAGAAAAGTTTTCAGTCTAAATTTAGTTGGTGTGTATAACAAGCTGAGAACTGTGCATTGGTAAGTGTTTTGTCTAACTCAGCTAGTGTACGAGTATTGATTTGTGTGATTACTGAATTTATGAATTTATGATTATTTCACGATGTTTTTATGAATTATCAATTGCCAATTAACCATGTTTTTCCGAATGAATTCTTGATGGAAGATGTAATATGCTGAATAAATATTTACAACCAACAACTTTTGGGCATCGAAGCTTTTATCCAACTAAAATGGTGTTATTTATTTAGTTTTCTTTTCCGCCCCACAGCCAAAACATATCACAAGGTAGTAAGATCCACACACTAGTCGAGACTTGTACGAGCAGGTGCATCGGCCAACTTCTCGTGCCTGTGAAAGGCCTAGTCGTGCGTAATGACGGGTCCAAACGTCAAATCATAAAACTAAATAGCGAAAGAAGGTAGCTCGAGAGTGGGTCTTTTGGCTCAACTTTTTTGCACCCATTTTGATATAATCGACAAAACTTTCAAACAACATTCGGCTCAAAATCAGTAACACCGAGTAATCCAGTGGGAACTCATTAAATACAATGTGAACACAAATAAATTCTATTGCAAAATCGTTGCAACAGTTAACATAAATAGCCGTCAGAAAAAGATTAACCCGAGCGACCAAAATCATAAAAATGAATAATTTGAATAATATTTAAGAATTAAATAAATTATTTTGAGTTGAGATGGAAAATATACGCGGAACGCTGCGCTAATTTTCCGAAATAATTAAAATATTTTATCGAAAACTGTAAAATAAGGATGGAGTTCAATTTTTTATAATAAAAATATTTTGATAAAGCTGAGGAGTAAGGGCGACCTCTGCCAAAAATTTAATAAAAATTGTAATAATTATAAGAAGAAGATTGGTGATGGTAATAATAATAATAATCATAATGTTAGGCCAACACACAATTTTGTTTAAATGAATCGGTAACAGCATGCAAACACAACACGCAGATTTAAAATCAGACCCATAAAACATCAATTAATCATGCTAAAATACGAGAAAGAAATAATTAAAGTATATAAAATCGAGAAACATAAAAATAAATTAAAATAATAACAAAGTGCAACAAGATCCGCACAAAATAAACACAGAAATAACACGAGAACATGAAAATTTGACCAAAATTTGACAATTCATCTAAAAGGAAAGAGTCCACGAAAGTTGGAACTAAAATTAAATAATTTGAATTGGAAACAATTCAATTTAAAATCAAAAAAATAAAATTGTCAAATTAAATCACGAAAATAATAAAACTAGAGTTTGAATATACAAGAAATTCACAAGGTCAAATTTTGTTTTACTACATCAAATTTAACACGCAAGGTTAGGGTCGTACAATAGGTATATATACTGATCCATTTTCGCAGAATTTTAATCAGTTTTTGTAACTAAAAAACTTGAATACTCGTCTTGCAGAACAATTTATTTCTACGATTTTACAATGTGAGTGAAGGAATATTTGCAAACTCTCTCCACGTCGCGCACAAACAACCTCATATGAGCTCTGTTTGGGCGCCGGCGTGGGGAAAGGTTTTTAATGAGATCTGATGATATTGTATGCCAATTATGATTCAAAGATGTATTATGCCAATTATGTTCAAATAAAGTCTTTTTTTTCCGGCCCACAGCCGATACCCCACCGCAAGACAGTAAAATCAACATACCCCAATAAAACTGTGTAAGTGCGGTGTAAGTCCGCCAATAGTTTGTGCCCGTGAAGGCTAGGGCGTAAGAACGCAGGAGCTGGAGCGTCAATATTATTCCTTATAGGGAAACTGGGTTGAAGAGGAATAGTCTTTTGGCTAGTCCATCATCACCCATTTCCCAAAAACTCGACCTAATTTATGACGAACAAATCGGCTCAAAATCAAAACACCGAGTAGTCCAGTGGGGAATCGTAAACTCTTAATGTCGACACAATTTAACCTAAGATCAATTAAGGGAAGGTGACTGTGAAATTAACGTATGAAAATCGTTGCTATGCCAATAATTGCGATAGCGGAAAATAATAATATGTGACCAGCAATTAATCCTAATTAAAGATCAGGTTTTTGATCTCTGACAATTTCGGTAAATTCACAAGCCATAATATAGAATCCGCACAACCGTAAGAGTAAGTTGACAATTGAACTTCCAAATGACGTCTGTTACTAAGTAGTTGTCAAATAATCAAAAAAATTAACAAGCACCCAAAATTTCTATCATTAGAAAAACATGCAAATGGCAAGGGAGTTTAACGTTTCAATGTCACGGTCATTAAGCATTTGATTGACTCAACTATTGTAAAAGGACAATTGAACGACATGATACATATTTAGAGCGATAAAATGAAATATTAAAATTTCGAAAATAGGTAAATATTATTACTAAACATGAAATGTATTGGGCATTAAGATTAACCTTGAAAGGGTTATATCAAGTCATAATAGTGTACGATATAGAAGCCCAAGCTCTCAAGTACTGAATTTTAAATTTCTCACCTAAAAAACCACCCCAACGGCTTACAAAGTAAAAAAATAAAAAGTAAATTGCATCGAATATAATTGCATGTCGACATTCATCAAGAAAATATAACAAATGACAAACAGAGGTAGAAAGAATATCATATTGAATGAGTTTTTCCAAGTAAATACATCGCAGTACAGTAATATAATCCACTGAAGCCGATACGGGAATGATCAATTGATGGTATACCATATAAGGATGTCGAATGATAGGAACGAGTGAAACACACCTCGAGATGCGAAACTGAAAGTTAATAATCCGTCAATATGATGATCATGAAAAATTGATTTACGCTCAAAGACAGCCGATAAGAACAATCCGATTCCGTTGCGACTACCTCATATGTTTAATAACGATGCTCCTGAAAGCCACTAAAATAATTATCATTAAATAACAAAATTGCAGACAATTATCAACAGATAGAATTTGTCAGAATAAAATTAGAATAACTCATCGAGATAAATAGTCCGATTTACAAACAGTTGATCTGACATTTCCTGAAAATCAGATCAATAAAAAATGAATTTCAACAGTGGATTAATTCACCCTATATCGCTAGGAAGAGAAAAGAAAACACACCTGTGTTCGACCTTTAATACACCAGCTGTCACTGAGATAAATTCCGCTATAATTCAAGTTGATACGATACATAAATCAACTTGGCGGAATTTATTTTTTGTGAATGCATTTCAGCCATTTTTTAAATGGCTGCTAAGTAAGTTATTTTTTTATAGTTAAATAACTTAAAGTTAAATTTTAAGAGTGGAATTATGATTTTATAAGGAAATATGATCATAATTTAAGCTCTTAAATATAACTTTTATCAACTATTTCATATATATTATTATAAATAATATTTAGGAAATCAAGTAAGTAACAATAACTAATCTCCAAAAATATGTATTTTTTTTCGGATATTATTCAAAAAATGTGAGTTAAATTATTTTTGAACTTATAAAAATTATTATTTGCATTAAATAATTATATTTTTTATACATATTTTGTAAAAAATCATCGATTATGTACACAAAATAATTTGGTTTATGATTAATTTTTAAAACTTACCAATATAATTTAAAAATTTATGCTTTTTTTCGGATTTCAGGTTTTGCTATTTTCGACAGAAATATCTGAAATATTAAATTAATTTTAGTTTTAAGGGTAAATCTTATGAAGATACATCCTCATTTACTCGAAATTTCCTAGCAAAAACCTCAAAATTTAAATTAAAAATTTTTTCCGCCATTTTTCTTTCTAAAATTATCTCAAAAATGTCTATAAAATTAGTGTAGGGTTTGTCTCATTGACTATTTTACAAGCAACCTCAAGGTGAGTTGGTGTGTTTATATGCTATAAATTTATTGATTTTCTTTTATATTATAGGTGATTTATTTCAACTTCGCTTGATGTAATAACAGTGTGTGTGCAGACAGAAAATTCAACTTCAGTTCGCACACAGATTCCTGCCTGCCATAGCTAACATGCATACCCGTATATAAGCGAACTGAAGTTTTCGAAACACTCACGAATTTTAAGAAAGTTTTCGGACGATGACCCACGTAAGGAGAAGGCCGACGAGGTTAAAATGGAGACAAAAACCAAAACACGGGAGGGTAAGCTTAATAATTTTCATTATGAGGAATTGATCTACTTTTTCGAGACTTAGACCCGAAAGTTAGCACCGCTACCCACTGCAGACCATTATGACTCAGAAGACCAACGTTTTTTAAACCGATTAAAACGAACCATATCAATCAATATATGATTCAATATAATTTCGTATAATTCACTTAGTTCATTGGTTTTTCTGAATATATTGATCTGTCATTCACCAACAAAACCGATGGGAGCTATGCGGTCACACTCGGAAGCTTGAGAACTACTTCGGCACGAACTAAAATCTATTATCCCATTGGTTTTCCCCATAGGGAGAACGAATCAAGTCCGGCTTTCGTTGATCATCAGTGATAATGGCAGCTATTATGGATAGAAAATAATTTAAAAATCCTAGTTACTCTTGAGATTTCTTTTTCAATCGAATTCTTTAATATTGATGATATTTTTATTCAAATCTCGATTTCAGGTTTTTCATACTATACTCTAAATTCGCTAAGATTTATAAAGTTTTATTTAGAAAATGAATTTTTCTTTAATCCTTTCAAATATTTTAGTTTATGAGAAATTGTATAGTAGTAAAAATTTCTGCCTATTCTGTGATTCCATTCAATCTGCATAAACGACTCATGAATGATAAAAATAATTTTTTTACGATAGATTTATTTTATACCGTAATTATACTTGTAATTACTTAGAGTAGAGGTATATGATTTTATATAGAAATAAATTATTGCACATAGCAAACGTTGAATTATGATCAAAACTGCTGATGATCGACGAAAGTTGGAAGTTTTTTTTATTAAAGACTATTAGAAGACGTTTGACGACACCGACCACTATGAAGTAAATATACGAAAGAAATCGGGAAACTGTCCAAAAT
The DNA here is from genome assembly GCA_022537955.1 of Schmidtea mediterranea. NCBI lineage: Eukaryota > Metazoa > Platyhelminthes > Tricladida > Dugesiidae > Schmidtea > Schmidtea mediterranea. Next base: position 84,825,885 of record CM039680.1, read on the forward strand.
GCATGCCTAAACTGAACCAAATGACAACCATAACCTACGTGAACCAGACAACAGTCGCATTTTCCCGAGAAACAAGTAAAATAAATCTAATAACTCACGATCGACTGGTTATACAAGATAGACGTGATAACCCCGAATAAGTAGACCAGAGACACATTCAATAATTCAAATTTAATTTAATTATAAAATTAAAGTAAAGAAATTGAATATCCATCTAAGCTATTTCCTTTAGATAATTCATGTATCGACGAGTCCCGAGTCACGCTACGATTCCCAGCACACTCGGCTGCTCGGTGTTGGCAGGCGATGTGGGACTCGGGATTCTCGATCTCGCCAGTAAGGGAGTCCCGGATGGGAAGCAAACTGAACTCCGAAGATGCTGATCTCCCATTTGTTGCCATTAAAACTGAATCCGGGCAAAATCCAGCTGGGGAAATGAGGGGACAGGCCGAATATCTATTAGCCCGATTGGAAGAACACCAGCGCCAAACGGACCGGCAAGTCTAGAAAACGAGGCAATACCTGGACAAAATCAACGAAGATATAGCAGCCGGACGAATACCGAGTACGGACGGGTACACCCCTCCGTATAATACTTCCTTCCATCTGAATGATCCAAGGTTAAACATCAACACGACAGCAATCAATGTGGTAGTCCCACGAAAGATCCTACCACAGGAAATGCGAAGAGAAGGAAGACAACCAGATGGCCATCGCGAGCACCCATATGCTCGAGAATACCCGAGATGGACCAACAATCGACACCGTCCAAGAGCCGATTAACCATAGTTTTAATATAAATACATTTTTCTTTGATTCCCGTCTATTTTCGTCAATAATGAATATAAAAGGAAGTAAATAGTTTCGATAAGATTAAGACAAACTCTACTGACTTAAGGATATAAATGAAATGAATACCATTTATGAGGTGATATATGAATTAATGTCGAGTTTCCATTGTAGATATGGACCCTTGTCAAACCCTGCAGCGGGAATTAAATCAGGCACGGAAAATAAACGCAGGACTTCACCAGCAGATCCTGCAATTGACGAAAGAAATCCAACAGATTAAGGCCACCTGGGTGGAGCCGAGTAGAGTGAAAGTTATCTACTAATAGATGACTGCGGCGCAGACGGGCTGAGCGGAAGAGAAACAGCTCAACCAGAGCCAGAAGACTCAAATCCGAGGCCTGGAGGTAGCGTTGTCCGCGTGTCAAGAGGGCACGGTGGTAACCTACTCCCTAGTGTTCGCACCGGCACAATTGGCCTATAGGGATACAGTGGCTGCCATGAAACCAGCAACCAAGCCACTCAAGCATCGCCCGGGAAAATCTGAGAGTGCTAAACGTCGTGCCACTCAAATGAAAGACTGAGAATTTTTTTGTTATCATATTTCGTTGTTATTTAATAAATATTTGCGATTAACTTTTAAATTCGTATAAGCAGTGCAGAAATCAAAATTTACGAATTCGCATCGGAAACAAGAGAGAGAACGAATTTGATAGTACTAAACGCACCAGTGAGGGACCAGGAAAAGAAAGCGCACGTAAACCTTTCAACGATAGTGCGTTGAACATGTTTTGAGGTCGAGCCAGAGTAGTTCCTTCGTGGCACTCACCTTTGGCGATCTCAACACCAATGGGGTCAAGGTCATATAAACCATAAACACCACAATAATAATAATAATAATAATAATAATAATAATAATAATAATAATAATAATAATAATAATAATAATAATAATAATAATAATAATAATAATAATAATAATAATAATAATAATAATAATAATAGTTATGATAATAATAAAAAAATAATGGTAATAATAATAATTGTGATGGTAATATATATATATATATATATATATTGTGTTAATGATGAATTCAAATACAAGTAGTAAATGATAGGGATCAGAATAATAATAAGAATAATGATAATATAATAGTAGTAATAATACAAATTTCAATAACCAATCATAATAAGGCTCGCAACAATTATAAGGTGGGTAACAATACCATAATGCTGAGTATATTTAAAATCACGAAGGGTGCGATAACCATAGTAAAATCGGTAATGTGAGCAGCAATAGCAAGGATTATGGGAGCGGATACAGTGACCAATGATAGGACAGTATAGATTAACTGTCGGGTGAGATAAGATAAGTATTGGGCCTAAAAATCAAAATGGAGCACAGGCCTTCTATCGGTAGTTCGTTGGACCCATGGATCGTTCAGTCAATTATAACATTAGCAATAGCGCTCATTTTTTGCATACCCACTCGAACACAGTTCCAGAGTTGTTTAGCAACGGGTGTCGAGTAGTAAGCGGAAAATATTTGTATGGGGTTGTCTAGGTAACCACCATATAGCTTCAAAATCTCAACACCCAGAAACCCACCAAAAGGGATATCTCTCTTGACAAATTTGTAAGTGTCAATGATTTTGAGACATTGGAGGAAAATGTGGCTTAATTAGCATCTAAAGATGGAATCAGTATTTAGGTACTACTAACAGCGAGTTTATTCGTAAAAGTATTAAAAAGCATGGATATTCTCTACCACAGCAAACTTTGTTTATTTTGATATCAATTATTTAATTTTATTTTTTAGATATACTTTTTTGGCCAAGAGAAGATTTTGCTTAAGTGAATCGGCAAGGCATATTCAAAATCAAACCTATACTCACCAACCAAACACCTTAAAATATGAGAAAAGTATAATTAAATATAAAATCAAAGAACATAAAAGTAAATTAAAATAAATACAAAGATGCACCAAGAAATTATTGAGTAAAATGAAGAAAAATAGAATATTTTTAATAGGAAATATTCAATTAAAGAATAATAAAAATATATTGTCCATTTAATGCAAGAAAATAATAAAGTTAGAACTAGATATTACAAATAAGGTCAAGGTCAAATTTTGTTTTAATTCATCAAAAAGAACATGCAAGTTTAGGGTCACAAAATCGATATATATATGTGTGTGTTGAGAATTTGGTTAGTTTATTCCCTTAGCCCCCATGTAGTTTAGTAACTTGGAGAATGGATTCAAAATTTGATTCTTTTCTCCAAGTAACAACAATAATTAAAATTAATGCCTGAAAAATAAAAATAAAACTTATTTTAAAAATGAATAAAAAAAAACAGACTTCTCTTGGATAGAGATTTTGTAATTGAAAGATGTAAAAAAAACAAACTCTTTGATACTTGTAATTTTTGTTGTTTTAAATAAGCTCAGAAAAACAAAAGTTTTTGAAAAATTAAGAATTGTAATTTAATTTGAAAATTAAGTTTTTTTTGTAATTTAATTTGAAATAAATGACCTTTAGCTCTTTATGCTGTTTATAATCTTTATGACTGAATAACTAAACAATTATAGAGATTTAGAGTATACAAATGAATTGGATAAATTAGAGGAAGAAGCAGATAAATTAAATGAGTTAACATTTAATTCCGAAATTCCATGGGAGTATGATGAAGTGTATATTGATAAATCTTTTGAGCTTGAAAATTCATTTCCCGATGGAAACACTGCTAACAAAGATTTTAAAACCGATTATCGAGTTTGAAAATCTTCAGATGACCTTCTTGGATTAACTGGATCATTAATTAATTTCGATGATGAATTTGAAACAGCCTTTAACAAATTAAACTTTGTTAATAAATCACCGGTTATAGATGAAGAGGATATTCAACTAAATCCATTGGTAAATGAGCAAACAGAAGAGATGTTGGAAACTTCACTCTCCTACACAAATATGGCTATGGAGTCGCCATTTGTAGAGTTGACGAAATTTACCGAACTGCTCCATCAACGATTTCAACAATATCAAAATTCCGACGCAAGCATTCACGTTCTCAATCAAATAGAATCAACTCACCTGAATCAATTGAATAAAAAATTACAATTGTTAAATCTATCAATTGAAGTTCTTCCACAACTACGAAGACTCCATTTTGACAGAATTTAATCAATTTTTCCTCCAGAAAACTATTTTTCTGGTGAAAAGTTATAAATCGTTTTTATTAGAAAAATATCGCTTACATTGAGAAATTTCTATTCGAAATTAAACGTTCGAGAAAGTTTGGAAGACTAGCTTATTACGACACGCCCTCAAGTAAACTTAAAGTGAGTCCCTACTTGAGCGGGTCCTCTGGAAGTGTGATTGCGTGTATATGATGCCGCGTTTATAAATAATGTGATGCTCTTCAAATATATTTTGTGAACGTACAAGAATCCTCTTTGTCGAAATTTTTCTGGCCCACAGCCAAACATACTGCAAGACATTAAAATCGGATACATTATTGAACTGTGTAAGTGCGGTCTCTACGCCTATAGTTTGTGCCCGTGAGGATCTAGTCGTGCGTAACGACGGGGTCGAACGCCAATTACGAACTCGCATAGGGGAAGTGGGAAGATCAGGACCTAGTCTTTTTCTAAGTCTAAAAGTACAAAAGATTTTTAAGACAAAGACAATGACTCATTCAAGGTCATTGGGTGAGTCATAATAATGTCTCATGGTCATTGAAACAAAGACCATGACTCTTCAAAACCAATTTTCTCAAGGTCATTCAAATTTTTGAAAATTTTTAAATATACTTTACTACTTATTACTTTTAATATTATTATTTTATTATTATTTTTATTATTAAAAATTTTTGATTATTATTATTAATACAAGTTATTATTACAAGTTATTATTATTATTATTATTATTATTATTATTATTATTTCAAGTTATTTCAAGTTATTTTTATTTTTATTATTATTATTTTAATTATTATTATTACTAAAGTTATTATTATCACAAGTTATTACTAAAATCATTATTATTATTATTATTATTACTAGTTTTTATTATTATAATTTTATTATTATTTTTATATAAAATAAAATAAATTTTCAACAAAGTATGGGATTCAAAGGTTATAAAATTATTTCAATATTGAATAGAAAAATGAATATGTTTGTATGTATATAATTTAATAAAAATATTTTGTGCATGTGAGGTATCATTTACATGGTTTTCAATAGGTTTTCGAAGGTTTACTAATATGATCCATAGTATGTAATGAATAGAAAAAGTTGGTGTGTGCAATCAACAAATGTAAAGATAAAATCGATATTTTTAAGACAATATATTTGAATAAATATGATATTCATGTTTATGGCTCAAAATATGTGTGTGTTAAATCAGTGATACGGAACATAGAAAAGGTTTAATGACAATATGTGTTATTTATGATACACATGTGTTTCATGGTTGAAATATGTGTATGTATAAAACTTAAGTAAATATTTTTCGAGAGCGTGAGGTATCATTTTAAAGGGTTTTCAATGGAGTTTTCGAAGGTTTGCGATTGTAGTCCATAGTAGACAGGGATAGAAAAATTGTAAATGTTTGTATAAAGTAAAAGAAAAATTCGATATTTTTAAGAAAATATGTGCAAATAAATATCAAAAATAATTATGGCTCAAATGTGTGTGTGAAACCATCGATTTATTACAGTGTCTATGGAAAAACTTTTAAAAAACTGTGTTATTTTTCAAAAATTTATGAAATATTTATTTTATGGCTAATAATGTGTATGTGCTAAATCATAAAAATAGTTCAATATTTGTGTAAAGTTTGAGATTGTTAAAAAAAATATATATAATTTATGATACACACGTGTTTTTGATTGAAATATGTGTATTTGTTTTACCGAAATAAGAAAAGTTATAGACAATTTTTAAAGAAATTATACATAATTTATGATTCACATGGGGTTTTTATTGAAATAAGTGTGTTTGGTTTACTGATAAAAGAAAGAATATGGACAAGTTTTAAGAAAATAAACCTAATTTATGATACACATTGGTTTTTGATTGAAATATATGTGTTTATTTTACTGATAAAAGAAATATTCTAGACATTTTTTAAGAAAATACGTATAATAAGTGATTTAATTTAAAGACATTTATATTTAATATCTATATTTTTGTTAAAAATTAAATTTATTTTTGATAATAAGGGACTTAATAACTTATAATCAAATATTTAAAAACCTAGGGGTTAAGAGTTAAAATAATAAAATTTAATCTATTATAGTTTAAAACACAATAAAAATTTACGATAAGAGAAGCTAATGTGAAGTTTATGCTTTATTATTGACAGAGCAAGTGGGGTCAAAAAGTACCTAGGCTTCATAGCACAAATTAAGCCTAGATTGTCTAGTAGTTACAAATTGCACAACCTTTAGTCGGGACACTACAAAGCGTCATAGCCACTAAATAAATTAATGTTTATTACTACCAAAATGATTATTTGCAGACCAGCAAGATTACAGCCGCCTGCGACCAGCTTGTAAATAAAATGTAATAAAATAAAAACAAATAATTCATCCATTTAAACTTCAACTCATAGGAATCGAATGATGGGAGTCAAAATAATATTATTATTTAATCAAAACTTTATATATTAAATGTGCGCGGGGATACGTTTAATCAACATAGTTTGTAAAGTATTTTTTCATAACTATATTTCTACAATCAATTAATAAAACCATAGTTTTTAATATATATTCATTAGTCAAGTCTTTGTTAAACATGAACTTGTATTGCATCTATATTGTGAATCATGTACTAACGTAATCCATGTGGTGGGTTTCTGGGTGTTGATATTTTGAAATTATATGGTTGTTACCCAAATAACCCCATACAAATATCTTTCGCTTACCACTCGACACCCGTTGCTAAGCAACGTTGGAACTCTGTTCGAGTGGGTGGATCGTCCGCAAAAAGTGAGCGTTATTGCTAATGCTATAAATGACCGAACGATCCATGGGTCCAACGAGCTGCTGAGAGAAGGCCTGTGCTCGATTTCGATATTTAGGTCCCATTATTCTCCTATCTCTTTCAAATGTTAACCTATACTCACATATCATTTATCTTTATGTCCATTCGCCTAGTCCTTCTCATCGTTTTCCGTGTTGATGATTTTTCTATGGCCTGTAAACCCTTCGTTATGTTAAATATCCACGCAAATAGCCTTGAAAATTGTTTAAATGCATCAGTAATACAGCACGAAAACCCAGCACCAAGATAACTTAAAATACAATATACAACATCAACTAAACACTTTAAAATCTGAGAGAATATAAATAAATATAAAATCAAAAACATAAAAGTAAAATAAAATAAATACAAAATGCATCAAGAACCGCACAAAATTTACATAAAAAATAACATAATAACAAGAAAATTCGACCGTAAAATGACCATTTATATAAAAGTAAAAATTAAGGAATTAAATGAATAAAAATAAAATATTTTTTGGTTGAAAAATTTAATTAAAAATGTTAAAAATAAATTACCAATTTAAATTAAGAAATAAATAAAAATTTAATTTAGATAACACAAATAATTTCAAGGTCGAATTTTGTTTAATCGCAATAAAATTAACACGCAAGGTTAAGGCCAAATTATAGGTATATATACCGATGTGTTTTCTCAAATTTTCAGTCTTATTTTTCGGAGAGAAAATTTTCAATTTTAGTTGCAACTTAGTTTTAGAAAATTAGTTGATGTGCGTAACTAGTCGAGAGCCGTGCATTCAGGCAATTAACACGGGTAAGTGTTTTGCCTGAACACGACCACTCTCGCATAGTGTATAATTATTGATTGAAATTTTCGACTGGAATTAATAGAATGTACACGGTGAATTGTGGAATTAAATTTATGGAATATACGCAGTGAATTTTAGAATTAAAGTTATGGAATGTACACGGTGAATTTTTGAATTAAATTTATGGAAAATTTTCGAATGGTATTTACGATATACTCACAATGTTTTTATGAATTACCGATTGCCGTATGTGGCCGAACGAATGGACGATATAATATGCTGAATAAATATTTTCTATCTACAGCCTTCGTGCGTCGAAACGTTTATTCCAAATACTATAGTAAAATTTATTTATTTCTTTTTCGTCCCACAGCCACCACATCACCGCAAGAAAGCAAAATCAACATACGATTCAGGCTGTGTAGGTGCAGTTTATCTGCCAATAGCCTGTGCCCATGAAGGTTCCGGCATGAATAACGCAGGGCCTAAACGTCAATAATATCCGTCATAGGGGAAATTGGGAGGAGGGGAAGTAGTCTTTTGGCTACTCCTCCACCACTCATTTCCTGTAAATTCGATATAAATAATTTAACAACATTGGCTAAAAATCACTAACACTGAGTAGTCCAGTGAGCACTCATTAACTATGAAATGAACATACATAAATCTTAAGGACAAAGAGAGGGAATGGGTAGCGGGGAAAATTGCGAAATCGTTGCAACAGTTAAAATAAATAGCCATCGGAAAAAGATTAATCCGCACGACCAAAATCATGAAAAATAATGTTTTTAAATAATATATACGAATTAAATAAGTTATGTTGAATTGAAACGGAAAATATGGGCAGAACGCTGCGCAAACTTTCGGAAATAGTTAAAACAGTTATCATAAAAACTGTAAAATAAGGGCGGAATGCTGCTCAAACTTTCCGAATTAATTCAAATACTTAACAAAAATAGTAAAGTAAAAATGAAACGCGTAAAATAAGGGCGGAACGCTGCTCAAATTTTTTCGAATTAACAAGAATAATTTATCGAAAACTGTAAAATACGGATGGATTACGGCTAAATCTTTATATAAGAAAAATATTTTATAAAGCTGAGGAATAAGGAAGGATCCCTACTAAAAACTTGATAATAATAATAATAATAATAATAATAATAATAATAATAATAATAATAATAATAATAATAATAATAATAATAATAACAATAATAATAATAATTATTATTATTATTATTATTATAGTAATAATAATGATAGTAGTAACAATAATAAATATAATGGTAATTATAGTAATAAGAATGATAATAAATGTAATAGTGGTAACAATTAATAAAGGTAATACAGATAATAGTAACAATGACAATACTAGTATCAATAATAGAGAACATTGTAGATTTAACAGGGATAAGGGTAAGAGAGCTAGTGTGTGAATGTTTAACATAACAAAGGGTGTACGGGCCATAGAAAAATCATAAATACTGACAACGATAAGAAGGACTAAGCAAATGGACACAAAGCTAAATGATATAACAGTATGACCTACATTTGAAGGAGATAAGGACCAAAAACAATCGAAATCGTGCACAGGCCTTCTATTGGCAGCTTGTTGGACCCATGGATCGTTCGGTAAATTATAGCATTAGCAATAGCGCTCAGTTTTTGCGGACGATCTAACAACTCGAACACAGTTCCAACGTTGCTTAGCAACGGGTGTCGAGTGGCAAGCAAAGATATTTGTATGGGGTTGTCTGGGTAACATCCATATAGTTTCAAAATATCAACACCCAGAAACCCACAAATACTGTTAAGTCAAAATTTAAAGCTTGATATTTTATATATTTAACGAGCGCATGTATACTTTTAATTAACATAATTGCATAGTTTTAGTGGAGCAACATAACCCTAGTGTTTTTTTTCCATAACTATATTATTAACATCACTTAATGTAAAGATTTATCGTTTTTATTGTAGTAATTAGTCATGTTTTTGTTAATTATGCATTTGTATTACAATGCCTTTGTTAATCGTCCACTTGTTTCGAAACCTAATTTTATCCATGTATTTCAGAAATTTACTATAAAGATTCTAAAAATATGTTGAAATTAAAAAATGTGAAAACTGAAGATACTCAGAAAGCTGAAAAATTATAATTGATTTTAGTAATTCTGTGTTTATCAAATTTATTTGTAATAAGATATATTTTATAAGTAATACAGTAAATGTAAAATAAAAATCTGTAATATTCAACAGATTTCTATTAATATTAATAATTAATACTATTATTATTATTATTTTTATGATACTTTAACTTTTTATTATTATTACCATTTTATTAACATTATTTTCGTCTATTATAATTTTATTATCAACCATGTGTATCATCAACATTTATATTTAAAGATCTAAAATTTATAACTGAAGAATATTAAATTGTTTACTATTAGACTATCAAAAGTGGATAACATAGACTAATTAATGATAATATTAAGTTAATTTATAAAGTTTTTACTTAATTTTTGAACTCAAATATATTTTATATGATAATTTTAACTTAAAGTATATATTTAATGTGTAAATATCTAATTGTGGTTCTAGTGAGTATATTAATGCACTATGTGTATATTAGTAACGGATAGGTATCAGGTGAGTACAATGGGAGAAAAGAAGGGGTCAACACATAATAAATCAATAAAAAGAAAATTAATTTTCACAATAAATTAATTAAAAAAGCAGACGGAAACTAATATACACAATAAAATCTCAGAAAATATTTATTAAAATGACATTCTAGCTCTATTAAATTTCCAAATTGGAATCACGACATCATATGAATTGATCTTGTATCCTTGGATAATTATATTTGTATACCAATGAAAGTTTTCAATAAAATTTACTTCTTTATTATGTGGTTATTTCTTACCTTGATATTTATTGTATTTAGAATTTCGTTTACTAAATTACAATCTGCACCCAATATTATTGCGAGTAAGCATGAAAATTAGGTATTGATTAATTTGATTGGCATTGAAAATTTGTAAGTGATAGAAAATCTGAGAAAATGTAAAGTATGGATATAATTCTTCACTATCATAAATTCGGTATGCATGTCGAAATAATGATTAATGTTGTTATCTTATTTATACCATGTATGTAACCAATACAATGACAATGTAGAATTTTTCTATAAAGATTCTAAAAATATGTTAAAATTTAAAAATGTGAAATTTGAAGATACTCAAAAAAGCTAAAAATTAGCTATGATGTGCATAACTTTAATGTGTTCATGACCTTTTCATAATAACGATGTTTAAGTAACAAATTGCATCGATATTGCATTTTAAATGAATGGATATTGCAATAAAACATAATAAAAATCATACGGAAACAAATGATCTTAACAATATTAGACCAAAATTTATATATTTTTATGATGAAATAATACCTGTTAGGGTTCTAACGATCTATGTAGAGATGTTTTGTAATCAAGTATTTGTAAAACAAATTGGATAGTCATACATGTTTTTGTTACAAATTAATAAATTTTATCATAATTCATTAAAAAAAATTTAAGTAAAACAATATTAAAAGCATTATGTAAATTGTTAAAATGTTGTAAGTAGGTAGTTATGAGCACTCTGCAACATAAAAAAATAGGGGGGGGGTTTATTTACAGATTAAATTCGGATTATCTTGATTACATAATGATGTAATCAACTTAATTAATTTTGTGTGTATTTTAATTAATTTTTGTGTGTATTTTTTTTCGAAATTTTTTTCGATTTTTTGGCGGGATTTTTTTTTAAATTCAAATTTTGGCGAATTTTTGAAATGAAATTGAAATATTTTTTTTTGAATAAATTTTTTTTTCAATCACACTATAGTCAGGGGGTATTTTTGAAAGACTAAAATAAATTGGCTTGAATCGCCTAACGATAAAAAAAGCATAAAATTAAAATTGGCTCAAATCGCCTAAGATAGTCAGAGAGGGTATTTTCATTCACAAAATTTTTTTAATCACACTATAGTCAGGGGGTATTTTTGAAAAAGACTAAAATAAATTGGCTTGAATCGCCTAACGATAAAAAAAGCATAAAATTAAAATTGGCTTAAATCGCCTAAGATGAACACACTATAGTCAGGGGTATTTTTAACTCGTAATAAAATACAATGCAATATTTGGTCTCAATACTTTATATAGGTAAATATAGGCATAAAATAAAAATGGCTTGAATCGCCTACTGATAAAAAATTGACAGGGGTATTTTATAAGCTTGTTAAAAAAACACTTGAAATATTTGTTCACACAATTTTTATAGGTAAATTTAGGCTCTAGATAAAAGTAATTCAAAATACCTAAAGTAAATTAAGATAAATTAAAGTACATTAGGATACATTAGAGTATATTAAAGTAAATTAAGGTAAATTAAAGGTCTCAAGTAAATTAAAGTACATAAAAGAATATTAAAGCAAATTTAGATAAATTAAAGTACATTAGAATACATTTAAGTATATAAGAGTAAATTAAGGTTCCTCTAGTAAATTAAGATACATTAGAGTACATTAAGGTAAATTAAAGTAAATTAAATGGTCGAAAGTCAATTTAAGTACATTAGGGTACATTTAAGTAAATTATGGTACATCAGAGTAATTTAAAGTACGTTAGAATAAATTTAAGTAAATTAAGGTTCTTAAAGTAATTTAAGGTGCCTAGAGTAAAGCATGGTAAGTTAGGTAAGAATTTTTAAAATTAAATAGAGAGTCAACAGTTAAGTTACATAAGGGTAATTTTTAAAGCTGAAAATTATAAAAGCAGTTATAGTAGGCAAATTACATAAGGTAAGATATTTCCCAATATTTAATTGATATTTCATCTCATCATTGAGAAATTTACAATCTAATTTATTATAAGCAATTTTCGATTCACTGAATATTTGGTAGCTTCAATTCATATTTTCTCACTTTAATGATTGCTTTCTTCTTGAATGAATATTTTCTCTCTTCAATTAATGCTTTCCTTATTCAATGAATGTTTTTTCTCTTCAACGAATATTTTTCTCTTCAATGAATATTTTCCTCTTCGATGTATATTTTCTCCATTCAAAGTATATTATCCTTGTAAGTTTAAATATATCAATTGATATTAGTAGTAGTGGGATGTGTCACCGCTGGATCATTACTCCCCCCCGGGGGGTAAAAAAAAATTTTTTTCTATGTCTAAAAGTACAAAAAAATTTTAAGACAAAGACAAGGACTCATTCAAGGTCATAGAAACAAAGACCATGACTCATTCAAGGTCATTGGATGACTCAACAAACACTTTCAAGATCATTGAAACAAAGACCATGACTCATTCAAGGTCATTGGATGACTCGTCAAACACTTTCAAGATCATTGAAACAAAGACCATGACTCATTCAAGGTCATTAAATTTTCTCGAAGCATTGGATGACTCATCATATTTTTTCAAGGTCATTCAAACAAAGGCCATGACTCATCAAAAGTTTTCCAAGGTCATTTGATGTGCCACCGCTAGATCACCTATTCAAGGTCATTGGATGAGTCATATATATATATATATATATTTATTTTTTATTTTATATACTTTATTTATTTGTTTTAATCAAGCCAATAATATTATTTATTTTTATTTTTTGTTTTTATTTATATACTTAAATTAGTTGTTTTAATCAAGTCAATAATATTATTTATTTATTTTTTTTTATTTTATATACTTAAATTAGTTGTTTTAATCAAGTCAATAATGTTATTTATTTATTATTTAATTATATTATTATTATTATAAAATTTAATTGTTTGTTTTAATCAAGTCAATTATTTTATTTATTTTTAAAATTTATTATTAATTAATTGTTTGTTTGAATGAAGTGAAATTAATAATTTTTTATTATTATTTATTTTATATTATTATTATTATCATTATTGTTAATATAATTAAAATGATTAAAATTATTATTATTATTTTTTATTACTTATTTTTATTAATAATATGATTATTATTATTATTATTACTTATCTTTATTTTTAATATGATTTTTAATATGATTTTAATATGATTATTATTACTTATTATTATTATTAATATTATTATTATTATTATTATTATTATTATTATTTATTAATATTATTATTATTAAATATTTTTATTAATATTATTATTATTATTATTAATATTATTATTATTATTATTATTATTATTTATTAATATTATTATTATTATTATTTTTATTAATATTATTATTATTATTATTAATATTATTATTATTAATGTATAATAAAAACAAAATAACTACATAAAACTTTTATTATAAGGAAATAATTTTATTATTATTATAATTAATATGATTATTAATATTATTAATTAGTATGATTACTTATTAATACTGTTTAATTATATTTTTATTAATATTATTATTATTATTATTGTCAAAGTTATTGGATGACTTATCATATTTTTCCAAGGTCATTAAAAAGTAGGTCGAGGTCATTGGATGACTCATCAAAAATTTCTCAAGGTCATAGTATTTTTAAACATTTTTTAATTTTAATTTACTACTTATTTTTTATAAGTAGTGTTTTAATTATTAATATATATATATATATATATATATTTAATTTTATTCTATTAATTATTTTATTTTAGTAAATTTTAATCATCTTTGTGAATTTTATGGTTTTCTTTTGAATTTTAATGGATTTAGGGTTTGATTATGTTTTTAATGAAATTATTGAAGAAATTAGGGTAAATCTATAATTTTAGAAACACTTAAATTCTTGATAATTTATTAGATTTGACTTGACTTTAGGAATATTTTAAATAAAAGTTAAATTTAGGATCAAAATGTTTATGAAACATCTATTTGAGATAATTATTTACCAATTAGAATCAAATTTGACTGATAGATTTTGAATAATAAATGATATTTTAATTATAATTTTATGTTCTATTTAAATAGTTGATTAAATCAGTTAATTTTTAAAAATATTTTAGTGAAACCTAAAATTTTAATTGATTTTACAATGTAAAAAAGGGGATCAATAATTACTTTCAATTTTATTGATTTCATGGATACCAAACACAAAAGTAGTATACTTATGAAAATCATTGATATATCTCTATGTTTGACTGGTAAATTTTATTGAATTTATACTTGATTTACTGATTAATTTTAATGAGCAATATGATATATATTTTATGATTTTACAATAATTTCATTTATTTGGAAAACATAGATTTTATTCGATTTTAGTCATTTTGATGAATTTTTTATTTGATAGAATTTATTGCCAGAATCAAATTGTGGTGATCAAATTGGGTATCGATAACAATTTCATAATACTTTAAAGAAAATTTATTTTTATTGGTAAAATTCAGATTTTTATGATAATTTTAACGGAATTTGATTGGTTGAATAAATATAGTAAATATGATCCGAATGATGGATTTTTAATGAGTAGAGTCGGTTAAACATAGATTTCTACAGAAATTTTACCTTGTAGGTTTTTTAAAAAATATGTATATTATTGGTGCAGTGGGGGAAAATGTTATTTCAATGGAAATGAATGGTTAAGAGTAAATTTTATGATATTTTAAGGAAATAATCGATTAAGAACAAGTTTGTTGTCATTTTTAAGGGGTTGAGTTGGTTGAATATTTGTGTTCAAAGGGTAAATATTTTCTAAATTGAGAATATAGATGAGGAATTTATAATATTTTTAGGGGATTTGTTCAGATAGATATCAATATGTGTGTAAATCTTTTGAGAGAGTGGAAATATTGTCATTTAAAGAGAAATGATTTGTTAAGAAGAGAATTTATGATCTTTTAAGGGGAAATAATCGATTAAGAACAGATTTGTTGATATTTTTAAGGGGTTGAGTTGGTTAAGTTTTGTTATCTAAAAGGTGATTTTTATAAAAATAATGAATATGGTAAAGTAGGGGAAAGTGTTATTTGATGGAAAAAGATTGGTCAAGAGTGGAATTTCTTTTAGTGAAAATAGCCGATTAAGAACAGGTTTGTTGTCATTTTTAAGAGGGTGAGTTGATTAAATAGTGTTATTTAAAGGGTAAATATTATCTAAATTGGGAGTTTTATGAAAAATAATGAATATGGCTGGAAAAATTGTTATTTGATGGAAAATGATTGGTCAAGAGATGAATTTATTTTAAGGGATTTCAAGAAATTTATTCGGTTGAATATCGATATGAGTCAGTGATTTTTATGAAAATAATGAATATAGCTGGGAATATTATCATTTAAAGAGAAATGATTGGTTGAGAGTAAATTTTATATTATTTTAGGGGGAAACGATAGGTCAAGAGGTGGAATTTATGATATTTTTATGGTGATTTATTCGGTTGGATATCAATGTCAAAAGATGTATACTTAGTGAAATCGATACATTTTCATTGACTTAAGGGTTATCAAAATATAACAATAATATTTTGGTTAATTTTAATGATATTATTGGAATCTGAATAAAATATACGATACGTGTTCAGTTCTAAGAAATTGATCGATTCATGTATTCAAGTATTTATTTGATTTTATTATTATATTTGTAATTTAATTAAAAACTAAAATTGATTAGTATTTAAAAAATTTATGTTACCCATTACTTATGTTGTTATTGACAATTTTCTGAATAATTTAAATATTTACGATTATTTCCAGGAATGAAGAGAAATTGTAAGATTAAAAACTATGAGCTGTTGATAACATACATTAATTTTCATTCAACAAGTACCTAGAACAATTACCTAACAATCTTAAAATTTTAAAAAATTTAACAAATTTTTTCAATTATTTTACAACTTAGTTAATTTAATTAACTGATAAGTACTATTTTCTTTACAATTTGCTACTATGTTGAAACTTTTTTTTTTAAATTCTTATTTCACAGTACTAACAAATTTTATTAAAGATATATCAAGACTTGTCAAAAATTATAAAACTTTGGTAATTTTAATAAGTATTACTCAATAACTACTATTTTCTTACCAATTTGCTGAAGGTCTTATTTTAAAATTTCTTCAAAGTAATAACATTATTTACAAATTAATCCGTTTTATTTCAAATTTAACAACTTTTCACAACTTTAATCAAATTCTAATCCCATGATAATCATAAATTACATGTATTTTCTTAAAAATTGTCCATATTTTTTCTTATATCGGTAAAACAAACACACATATTTCAATCAAAAACGCGTGTGTATCATAAATTTTATACATTTTTCTTAACAATCTCAAACTTTACACAAATATTGAACTATTTTTATGATTTAACACATACAGATTATTAGCCATAAAATAAATATTTCATAAATTCTTGAAAAATAACACATTTTTTCATTAACGTTTTTCCATAAACACTGTAACATATCGATGGTTTAACACACACATTTGAGCCATAATTAGTTTTGATATATATTTGCACATATTTTCTTAAAAATATAGAATTTTTCTTTAACTTTTTACAAACATTTACAATTGTTCTATCCCTGTCTACTATGAACCACAATTGAACAAACTTTTTTTATTCAATATTAATAGTATATACTTTGTTGAAAATTTATATAAAATAATAATGAAAATAATAATAATAAAAATTTGTAATATTAATAATAATAATAAAAATAACA